>JAOUZG010029365.1:1819677-1877960 GCA_026289955.1 Argiope argentata
ATATATATATATATATTCACATTTTCAATCTTTAAAACAGTTTTTTCAGATATTCATTCATTCATTAAATTGAATTCATTTTTAATACTTTAAAAGGCAGTTTTAGCAGGTTGTAATAAAGATTGAAGTCAACAGAAAGTAACTCAATCGGTAAAATGCGAGGAATTCAGTTTTCGTTTCGCGTGAAGGTGAAAAAAAAGTGAGCTCAATTCTCACGAAAATCGCTCATTTTTTAAAAAAAATTTGCTTTAAGTTGACGTTTCATCTAAACGATTTTCAGGAGTGAATTAGCAGTTGTGGCTTAGTGATTAGAATGAAGGATTATTCACAAAAAATAAAATTGAAGAAATTTCAAGCTTTAAGTTCAATTCCGACTTTTCTCTTTAAATTCCTTGTCATCCATTGTTGGTCACTTCTACTTAACCTTAAGACAGAGCTACGTGTCGAAAAGGAAAAAAAATTAGCATTCTATTTTGCCACTCAATATAGTGATTCTGTCATATGTATATACATATTTATATTAACCGTAATTATTCAGTAAAAAGTAATTAAAATAGAATAAAAATTTGTTGACATAAGTAGAAATTGATGTTTGATTGTTATTATTATTTCTGGTTTTAAATGGTTTCCATTTGATTCGTGTGATATTCGTGGTTTTTAGACCTCTTTAACCCGGCACAAGCTAAGAATTTATTCAGGAGCATAAGCCGGAAATAAAGCCTCCTTTCTCTCTCTTTCCATTTGATCTACAATCGAAACAAGTTTAAAAATTCAGTTATATGAATGAAACCTCGGTCAATATTATCTTATTCGTTGACTGCCGTGTTCGGTAGTACCCTCCAAACAGAATGATTTTATAGCAATATTTTCCAAGGCAATTTTGTATCAATCTTTTTTTATCCTTCTTTTTCCTGAGACTTCTAATTCAGAAACTTCACAGGTTGTTGGATAAAATAAACTTTTTCATCGAGAAATGCAAATCATTACCATTTCTTTTAAAGAAATATAATAAATATAGTGACAGTTTCCTTAATTCAGATCCATAGTGTCAGATCACAAGACAATGATATGCTGTCATCTTGTGGTGGTGATTGTTGTATTGTCATTTTGGGGGACTCGCTGACATCCATAACACCCAAGGAAATGTTCTGAATGCTCACTACAAAAAACTTCTAACCGCAGCACAGGCCACGATAAATATATATAAATGGTAAAATCAAAGAACGTCTGTCCGTATCTGGCAGTGATTTTCGTCCCTCTCGTACGCCGGTGCTGAAAGTATTGTCACTCATTTCTGAATCTCTGTTATTTCGTATTTGAGTTCTGTAAATATTCCTATTTATATGTGCCAGTGTCCTTTTATTCAACGCTGAAAAGTAAGCAAAATCGGGGGGGAAGGGACACAGTCGATTTGTTCTACATTAAAACATGATAAAAATTAAAAAAAAAAAAGACGCAAGAAAACAAATCAGCTCCCATTTCCCGGGTCATTTTTAAATATCGGATATTTATTGATAGACAGGATTGGTAAAGAATCTTAAAAAATAAAATGCCATGGGGTTTTTTTTAAACACACTCTGAAAAAAAAAAGGGTGGTTGAATAAATTTTTAAGATTAACTCATTCCACCCTGATGTTCCTTTTACGAAAGAGAAGGAACTTTAGAATCTAAAGTGAGGGAATGAAAGAAACGTTCGCTTACTGTTCTGCGAATCAAAGGCGGAAGACCTGTTGCTCGTGGTGGACGACGGAGACGCTTCGTTAGCGTATCCATTTGTGCCGTTTCTACAGTCCAGAGGGGAGTCCGGGAAAGGAGGCCGGGGCGCCCCCGAGAAGTGATCCGGCAAGCACAGAGGCGTCTGTCCGGGAAAGCCGATGGCTCCGGCCGGGTAGAGTCCAGTCCTCGGAAGAAACACGTAACCGTTGTAGAAAAATGGCAGTTGGAAGGCTGCCACTGGATTCCTGTAACCGGGACTGGCGGGGCTCCCGGATATCAGGGAATCTATCGAAAAAGAGGCGCGCTGCATGCTGGTTGGCCGGACCGAGAAATGCACATAGTATCCCGCACCGGTGACACTTTTGTTTTGATACGTAGCCAGCTTTAAACTTTCTTCCGCGCGGGAGAGGAAAAGTTAGCTTTGGCGTAGGGTTGCCGAAGAAGCGCTGCTTGGCGACCGAAACGGTAGCCAACTGTTGAAATTGGAAATGGGCGGGGCAATTTCTCGCGCATCACCAGATGTCAACACGTAATCAAGCAATCTGATGCGCCCTTTTGTCCAATTAAAGATCGGTACGGTTGCAGTTTACTTTGGACATAGGAGAAATTGTTCAGAATGCCCACTAGATTCTAGACGACAATGCGATGATCTGATTCCTGCAGAAATAACAAATCATTAATAAATTTCTTAATCTTATAATCATTAAAATAATTCTCAAGCTATCACATACGGAATTTGTTTTTCCTAATGGTTCATTGTCATAAAGCCGCACGTAACCGAATGAATTCGAACGAACTAAAGAAGCAGTGGAAGCTGGGAATGGGGGCAGAAGATTAAAAAGGAAAGCTTCGAATCATAAGATAATTCAAGCAGAGGGTATTTTGTGCTAAATCATATCAACCAAACCCCACAGTAAACGTTCCGCCTGCAGGGGACCACGCGTTCGATCCAAAGAAGTCTCAGTCGTCGGCAGTACATTCTGTGCCGCACCGAAAAAGCGAAGGAGCGCTTGAGAAGCAAGTAGGGGAATTGCTGCGAATTCCGTATTAAGGAATCGGAATTCCTACGCAGAGATGACGAGACGGGAAAAGAATTTTTCGCGTTTCATTCCGTGGAAAGGACGAGAAAGTCAAAGGTGAAATTCGAATTCAATGAGGTGTTCTTCTTTTTTTTTTTAAAAAAATTTCATTTCGCTATTTTTTAAGTAATCTAAAAAATTCCATCGCTTCGTGTGCTTTTACGCTTTACGATACTCCATTCCATTGCTTAAGTCAGGGAATGAACTACTTTTCGATTTCTTGTCTCACCTGCTGCAAAGGCCGAAAGTCATTCAAGTTTGGGCTAAATTCATTTTTTAGTTGCTCACAATTCATAATTATATTTGCACTTTTTTCGCAAAACCAGAAATCCTGTTTTCGAATGTAATATTCTCAAACGTAATGCGGATAGTGGCAGGACACATTCCCACAAAATGAAAAGAAAGAAAAGAAAGAAAATAAGAAAAATGAAAATGAAAATGAAATCTGCGGTCGCAAATTTCAAGTTATCATGTGAGAACATTATTATTTTTAAGTGGTTATTTGTCTTAATTAATTTAAATCATTAACCAGCTTAAACCGGTTTGAAATAATTACAAGACTTCTCTCTCTCTAATGATAATTTTTTTAAACTTTCATTTTCAGTTTTTCTAGCTGGCAAACAAAGTTTTGGAGCTCAATCAATTTTAAGAAAAAAAATACCATTCATTTCGACGAAAAGTTCACTATTACTAGAAGCTATGGTATATGTTGTAAAATCCAATGAACGTAATGCAGATGGATATTGAAATTATATTCTGATATTTACAGTCTTTTGAGAACTACAATTAGTAAGAATGCGCTTATAATATCATCAAAGAATAAATGTAAGTCGCGACTTACAAAATTGCGATAGTTAAAACGGAGAGAAAATTCAAGCAAATATTAAAATAAAATCGGCTATGCATATTTCAATGTACCATGTCAGAACAACATTTCTTAAACGACCAAGCACTACGTGCTCGTGCAAGCTAAATTATATTTTTATTCATTTTCAGTGTTTCATTGAATGAGTCGCTTTAGTACTGCAAATGATCCAAAACACATTGTCTCGTATTTATCGCTTTAAAAAAATGTCACATTTCCGTTTTATTTCATTTCATATAATCACGCGCTGAAAATAACATTTTTCTAGGTTTTATTTGCCGTAGTCATTCACTTACTTTTTTTTTAAAATCAGAGCTTTTGTAAATTCAATTGCAACACGTTAATAAAAGCTGATTTTTGTAAGATGCTCGTGCAGATGACAAAATTTTTATTTTTCGCCAATGGATTTTTGTTGACGGCAAAAATCTCATCCCAAAAACAACATCATGTTCTGATATGATAAAAAATATTTAATACCTAATAAAATGCTTTTGATTAACACGATACTTAATTCTCCTTTCCTACATGACAAAGGAGACCAGCCGTTTCTTCCCTCCAACTTCTTTCGTGGCTGAATGCAGAATTTTCATCGATTTATCACTAAAAAGCAATTATTTTTTGTCACGGACGGGGACTCGAGACCAATAGAGATCAAACTCTCTGTAACAATACATTTCAAGATGATAGCAAGAGCAATAGAATAAAAGTAAAAATTTACGCAAAAATTATTATTAATTTTTAATGTTAACGGCAGACCGGCAATTAAGAAATGCAATCATCTTACGACAGAATACGTTTTCGAATGAATTACAAATTGGCCGAAAGCGAGTTGTCTGCGAAGACACTTGAATTATTATCGTTCTCATTTATAAAAGTTGGTCTTTGTGTAAAAGAGACCGTTCTTGAAATCCTTCAGAGGGAAGCGAGACGTCGTCCCCCATCAGACCGGTTCGATTGACCACACTGAGGAGAATATTTGAGTCATTCTACCGGGATGGACTAAATGATCGCAAAACTGGAGATTTTCTTTCGATGAGGGGGGGGGGGGACGAAACCCTCATTTGCTTTATGCCACATTTTCTTAACAAACTTTCGCTGGATCTTTTTTGTTCTTTGATTTGTGTTTTCTTTTATCTGTTAATAAATTCGTGTAGGGGTTTTTTGTATTGATTTATTTTTTTAAAATGAATTTCGTTTAATGAAAGAACAAAATTCACGCACTCGGCTTTCCGATGACCTTTCTAGCCAACAGGTGTCACTTATTTTGAGATGCCGTAACAGTTTGCGCGCAAGAAACAGCATTTTCTGCGGAGCATCCTTTTTCGCTCCGTTTCCTTGTGCGGTAAAACTCACGCTCAGCTGAAATGAGATGCAGACAGTCAAGTGGTTTTTAATTCCACTATTCTTTATGGACCTTCGAAGCCATTGAATTGGATTTCTTGTGACGGAATTTATTACGAGAGAGTAACCGTCAGATTGCAGTCCCTTCTTGTGTTATGAAAAGATGGATTTTAAATTCTAAAGAATAAAAGAAGTAATGCCGAAATAATTTTGCGCTTTGATAACTTGTATGTTGATGTGTTTTACGTTTACCTAAAAGTAACGATTCATCTGCTGATGAGTCACTATTGTAAAGAAGTCGTAATACTTATCTCCCTTTGAAGACACGAAAGTTCGAACATTGTTACTTCTGGCCAGGGGTGAAATGATTCTTTCCTTTGTTGCGCGTTGTGTTTCTCCTATTTTGATGTTACCCTCTGGACGTAAATAGCGCAGAGATAATAGAGCGCCCATGCGTGTTACGGCCCTTTGAAGAAGGAAACCGTGTCAAAACCCCAGATGTAACTATTCTCCTATGGGACTACCCGAACTGGAATAAGTTCTGATAATGAACCACATATGCGTTTTACGGCCCTTTGAAGAAAGAAGTACTGAAACCTCCAGATGTGAATATTTCTCTATTGTGAAGGGTCTGTTAAGGGCGTGGGTGAGTAGAAAATATTCCCACTGCTGACCATTGGGAATATTTTTTAAGAATTATTGGATGATCGGCATCTCCAGCGCACCAATGCGAACCTGAGAAGTGAATTTTGACCGAGGTTAAAAAGGAAGATTTTGAAAGGAAGAGACGACGAGGAGTCGAGACGATCCGAGACGAGGAGACCAGCTGATCCGACAAGAGACTGGAAGAGACGAGACGAGCTGTGAGACGCGCTGAAGAGATACCACGTGATCTCGAATTAATTGATTAAAGATCTACCGGAAGTCATCCGTAGATATCTTGAGCTACACGCAGTAGCCGGATACGCTAAAAGCCTGCGAGTTCTCGGTATTAGTTGTGTAACTGTAATTTAGATATAAATAATTCCCAACATATGAACCTAGATGAGGACGAGTTGTTGTTTTATTATTGTATAAAGCTGTAAATAAAGCATCTGTGTTTAAACGCTACCCGTTTATTTGATCGACCAGGATCAAGTCATTACACTATTAATTGTAAATATCAGTCATCTGTTTATGACATTGGCGAGTTATTACTCATAATGACCACGTTTACTTAACATAGATTCAGCCACGAAATAACTTTCAACGATGAATAAAAAATAAAATCTGACTTATTTTTGAACGTGAATTAGAAACTGTCATTTAAGTCTACAGCTGATCCTGTTTCAAGGGGGAACGGTTCCGACAACGAAGGAAGCGAATCACGGGCATGTCTATAGATTACGCTTAATCTCTATGTTTACTCAAATGCTCCTTTTTAATGCTTTTAATGCAACTTCCCCTTTCGACCTCTATCACAATCATCATTTTTTTTTATCTCTGAAAATCGGAGCACTCTGATAAAAGCTTTTCAATGTGAGAGGGAATTGACACTTCTTATTCTATTTGCCTTATCTGTCGCTTTTTTTTCTGCCGCCATTCCCTTTCACTAATGAAGACGATCATGCGTTTTTTTGGTGGTAATGGAATTATTCAGGCAACGGAAGTCTCGTATTCATTTTGCCAAAGAAAGGCACCTAGCTGCTTCAGAGCTCTCGCGAAGCCATTCCAATGAGCTGCTCAGTGCACGCCAGTGCCTTCCCCCCATTCCTGCGATGTGTAGGCTTAATCAGCATTTTAAACAACGTTACGAGGGGTGGATGCTGTTCATTTGGAACGAAAGTGGCAGAATACAGTGTCAGATGCTTTATGTTTTTTACAACATCTATGCTGCGATCGCTCATTAACCGATTCAATGGAATGGAATTGCAAATGCTCTGATCGAGCAGAGGTATTTTCGAAATGGGAAGAGTAGATGGAAGATGTTACTGTAAACCACTCTCCTCGCGGAATTCAGTCGCCAGAATGAAACGGTTTGACGGGACGACTTATGTTTATACCATTTTGAAGTCAATCATGCAATAAATAAATTTTAAAGTACTCTTTTTTTTATTTAGATTGAAAATATTTATTTAATAAATTGTTTAAAAATGGGACAATTGTTATTTTGAATTTTTTTACGCCCTTTGCTGCTAAGAAATTCTGCACTAATCATCGTTCGTTCAGGCATTCGAAATTTAAATATTTTCTTCGATTCACGTTAAAATTTTATTTATAGTTAACTGCTTTTTTAAATATTAAATAAAACTATTGCAAAAGGAATAAATAATTTCCAATTAAATGTTTAAATTTAATTCATTTTTGCTTCTAAAACTAATTTTATTCCAATTTTTGTCCTTCGAAATAACAAACTACAGTTAATTAAAACAACTAATTAGAAATTTTGAGAAGATTTTTTTGTAATAAAAGGATTTATTTCAGGCATTAAGATTTATTTGTTCCTTTTTAAATTCATTTGGATTCACAATTTAATAAGCAGAGTGATTTGAAACCCTACCTCGATCTTTCGAAGGTTCTTTTTTTCTGAACCAAATAACTTAGAATGCCACCTTACCACTCGATGCGGAGAAAGAAAGAGCTCTCATAAAGCATTCTTTCCATCGACTACATCGCGATTTTTCATTTCGGATGGAGAGATGGCAACAGAATCTGCACCGTTCGCGTGAATAACCGACGATAGTCCTTTCTTGCGCGGAAAGGGGAGGGGGAGTCCCCTCACATTTGTTCTCATGTTCTGGCTGCTGTCCAAATTGACAAAGGCCTCGAACTTCAACAAGTGTCAGTAAGTAGGGACGCCCTCCTCAAGCCCTGATCATCAACAAAAGGGGTTGCTTCCCGTACTGAAAAGGAGAAATCCGTGCTGCAGCTCAGGAAATGATTGCAGAGAATGTTGTTGAACCTTCTGCTTCAAAGCCGTAAGTGAGATTGAAGTCCTTACGTTGCACTTGAAGCGATCCATAAACGAAATCCGTAAAATTTTCTAAAAAATTTTTCGAACGAAATACAATTAAATTAATTGTCAATACGGTCTTTCCAAACAAACTGTTCTGCGATACCATTAAGAAAAACAACAACAAAAAAAACCCCTAGCAAATGCGTTCTTTTCGGCAGTTTGCAATGATTCTCCGAAATCACAGAATTACTCCATTTTGGAAATGATGCGCCATTTTGCAAAAATTTCTAACGAAATACAAGAAAATCAATTCAATTTATTTTAGGAATAATATCAACTTAAACGTCATTCCAGTTTTTGAATTAAAAGTAGAATTATATCGATGAGCATGGATTTAGAAAGAAATAGTAGTATTTCCAAACTTGAAATGATGGGCAGAAAAACTGTATGCTTTAATTTCAAAGTTCCGTTTTGAAGTTGACTTCAACAAAAGATAACGGATCATTTTGAGACTGAACTACTTGTGGGGCAAGTGGTTATGAAATCACGACGTCTTTGGAACAGGTGTTTCGATGGAAGGAATTTTTTAAAGTAGTTTCACTGTTGAACAAAAAAAATCTTACACAAAGTGTAGAAATATTGTTTGAAAAAAAGTTATTTCCGTATTATTTTCTTGCCTTATTTAGACATGCAAAGAGAAAAGAATATCTTCGTATACATAAAAAAATAATAATACTTCCGGTTAGAGCTAGAAACGGTAAATGCATCAACTTTTTTTAAGAACTGATTTAAATAAGTTAATAATTTTATTTCGAAAATAGCGACACAAAAAAATATTTACTTATTATTTTAAACAGAGGAACTTAAACTGAATGTTGCTTCACAAAACATTTAGTTTAAATATCCTTTAAAAATCTCGCTTTAAAAAGAAAACAAATTCTCGTTAAAGCGGAAGGTGTGTTATTCTAAAATGAACCCAAGATAAGAAATCAATATAGCAGAGGACAATTTTTAGGAGAAAACTGAATTTATATATATGTATATGTATATTCTTTGAAACATGAAAATAACTGAAAAGACCGATGCTGAATATTTCGGTGAAGCGCGCGCGAATGCTTCGCTTGCTGCAATTTAAACTTTTATTTAAGAAATGTTGATGAGTTGTTGCGTCTCAAAAAATAGTAAATTAAAATAAGAGCAGTTGATCTGAAACTGGAGGAAAACGCAAAAGTTGCCCCCCCCCCAACAAGGCCATTACGAATGAATCAAAAGACAAACCACCAAACGCTTCTGGGAGTGCAGCTGAAGTGCGCCTTTGTATTGATGCTCTCTGTTTCCCTGACTTTGCTCAAAATATCCAAACCGATATCGAACAGAGCAACCCTGAGTTGAACTAATAAAAAAATACCGAAGAACTCTTACATGACAAGAGAATATCTACTAACGTGATATTTGGATAATGTATCCAAGTTGTACTGCAGCCACCTGTTTGAGCTTTGGTTTGAACTTTGAAAGCAGGTGCCACGGCAGAGTTTCGATCTGCATCAATTTAACCACATTTTTCGCGGACTCGCTTCCGTGGCGACCCTTGTCATTCAGATCTCGTCCCTCGGGAATGGAAGAACGGCAACGAACCAGAGGTGAACTTCGAACGATACTCAGCGGCATGCGACGAATATTCTCAATACAACGATCGCCCTTTCGTGAATCAGGAAGTACTTCAAAACCGAGCGGTAGAGGAAAAGGCCACTGCGATACTTACATGTCTGTTATTTCTCCAAAATTCGAAAACTTTCGTTTTAAATATTTATACTGTTTTACATCGGTGCGTTTTTGACTATGTTTTCAAACATTTTTTTTTTGGGGGGGGAGGAGGAGGGAGGGTGCGTTTAAATTTTGACAAAATTTTGAAAAGTTTTAAATATATACTTTTTTACATTTAACTTATTTATCCTTTTTTTATTGATTGAAATAAAACTGAGTCGAGACAAATTTAATTAGAGCAGTAGGAAAATGACCGAGTTAACTGACCGTATTATCTTTTTTTCCTCTTTCAAAAGTGTTCTTTCGATAATTTTAAATTTGATTCTGAAAATAAAAGTTGAGAGCAAAATTCTTTTGAAAACTTAGAGTGTAGATTGCACTTATTAACACGCGATCTTCATTCCTTTCTTCAACATTCTTGAGAGCTTCTCAGTTTTGGCCTGCACTAATGATAAAGAGTAATGCGTTTGATCTGGCGTTCTGCAGTTCCGACAGTTTCACTTACAGCGACCCTATTGACTACATGAATACTGCGAAAATCAGAAAAATAAACCTCGAACAGGTTTTTTTAAAAATTCTTTTTTACTAATTTTAAATTTCGTGTTTCTACAAGATATTTTCCACAAACAGTACCGTTACGAAGATAAATTTTACATCCTTTCAAGTTTTTTTAATTGTCTTTTTAGTGATGGCAATTTAATTGTAAGAATTTTCGATAAATTTTAGAAATTTTAAAAAAATATTTATTTTATTTATTTGTTTGCTTAATTTCCAACAATTACATTATTCCCCTGATATTTTAACCGTCTTCATTGTCTCATCAACTGTGAGACAGCGCTTTTTTTTTTTTTTTTTTGCATTGTTGAAAGTAAGAGCATAAGATTTCTGTTTCGAATGTGTGTGAGTGACGAGACGAGCGAAAAAGGTAGTCACGAAATGTGACACGAGAATAATCGGATGCGTAGGTTTTTAACAGCTTCGAAGTGTCGCGAGACGGATTTCCATCAGAAAAGTTCACGCACACAATAAGCAGGGCATGTGTGTGTCTGGGCGTGTTGGTCTCGGATACTTTATACGAGAACCCGTATTAAATCCTTTATTTCGTAAGAAGAAATTCCAAAAAAAAAAAAAAAAAATAAAATAAAATAAGCAGTAAAAGAAAGAAAATCGAAAATTGTATTTTTAAGATATATATATATATATATATAATGCTAAATTATTATTTAAAATTTTATTAATTATAGCTATAATATTAGTAGATTTGAATAAATTACGAAATTGTTTATATTCAGTTTTTTAAGGGGTTAAAATTAACTTCGTTGGAATTCACGAGTGACGTTTCTAGAGAATTCAGCAAAGGTAATAATCGTAGCCACGTTCATTTTGCCCCGCTTTGATATGAAACAACATTGCCAAAAAGGGCGATGAAGCGCCAAAAGAGATTTCTTTTGAGTTCACCGGGCGTCTTCGGAGAATGCGTCACCCCGCAGACTCGTTGTCGGCTTCCGATTGGAGGAGTTTCTTCAAAAAGGCGTTCACTCCCATCGGTGGGCTAAAGTGAGGATTGGCAAGTGGGCGTCACCTTTCGCGGGCAATGTGTCAGAAGTCGACACTTAAAGGTATTTTGAGGCGGATTGCCCTAACGATGTTAAGATGTATTACCACCCTTGTCAAGGATGTGCGAGGGGCGGGCACAAATTAAAAACCGTAGCTTGCAGGTGAGCGGTGTCGTCTCCGCTGAATGAATGAATAATTGCAAGCTTTAATCTTGAGCACTTCGACATCTCAGGGCCCCGCAATAATCAGTGCATGGGGGGGGGAGAATTGATAGAATGTTAATGTGTTTGAAATAGAGCTAAAAAAATAATAATATACCCTACTTGCATTCGTTTTCCCCTTCCCCCTCTTAAATTGTTTTTATTGATTCATTTAGTTTATGCTGATACTTTTCATTCAATGAAGGTGCTTCCCCAATTATTCGCAATATTTCGTATTTTCCTGAAACTGCATGAACAAATCTGGTATAACACCTTTTCACGAAACCCAAAATATGCGATGAAATAATAATAATAATAATAAAGATTAAAATGAGATCTACTGTGCATATTTTAATCATCATGTCAGAACATCATTTCTTGAACGGTCAAGCACCATGTGATCGTGGAAGTTGAATTAGATTTTTATTCACTTTAATTCTTTCATTGAATGAGTCACTTTAGTATTGCAAGAGATCAAAAAAAAAAACAACCTTATCTCTTATTTATTGTTTGAAAAAAATATCACGTTTCTTATTTATTTCATTTCATATAATCACGCGCTCAAAATGACATTTTTCTAGGTTTTGTTTGCTGTAGTCATTAACTTATTTCTTTAAAAAATCAGAGCTTTTGTAAATTCAATGGCAACACGTTAATAAAAGCTGATTTTTTGAGATGCTCGTGCAGGTAATAAAATTTTTATTTTTCGCCTACGGATTTTTGTTGAAGCCACAAACCTTCTTCCAAAAACAGCATTATGTTCCGACATGATAAAAGAAATATAAAAAGAATTAACGAAAAATATACGATTTTCCTAACTAATGAAATATAATAAATATAAAAATGTTAAGTAAATAATAAAGTTTTCAGAGACAACAAAGCAATTGATACAGTTTTATTTTTTAAAAAAGAAAGTGTTGAAAAAGCACAAATTGAATATTTTGCAATAATAAATAATAGAATTCCGGCAAATTTCTTACATTGATTTTAAAGCAAAATATCGCCAAATAATGTAAAATTCCGCTAAATTTCTTTGGCTATTTTGGCTGCCGCCCAGCTAACGGAGAAGTACCAATCATATATATATGTATGTGGGGGCTTGTTTGTGGGCTATAAATAAGATGACCAGTAGATTATAAACTTATGTATTCTGGTAATGAGATTACAGATGATGAACGGACATGTACATGATGATAAAAAGAAAAGGAATGACATAAAACATTGAAAGTAAATTAGCTTCGTCTTTCGTCTCTTGATCAACAGACGTCTTCTGTTGACACCGTCTTCTCCGGTAGCATCGTCTGAACTAACTGCTACAGTCCTTTGGCCGCTAGAGGCGCTGGTTCTGGCGCGCTATCATGGCGGCACCACATATATATATTTCCTTTAAAGCTGATTCCACGCAATTTTTCGTTTGTAGCCAATGCCTTATCGATTAAAAAAATGTCAGAAAGATACTTTAGATGGAAGAATCTACCATTGATGCTACATTTAAAAAAATAATTTTCTAAAGAGCCTTTAAGAGAATTATAAAAAGATTTTCAGACATACAGCTTACTTTCTTTTAAAAAATGATTGCTTCTTTAAAGTGGACTACTTACTCGCAAAAAGTCGAGAACCGGCCGTAAAGAAGGCCGGCTGTGACTGTAATCAACAGTATTCCGTTTCCCGTATGCATTTGTTATGGGAGTCGGGACACAAAAATAGTCACATTTTGAAATTTTTTTTTTCTTTTCCTTTCAACTCAGGAAGACGTTCGAATCGTTTTTCTTTGAACGAGAGGTATGATTATTTTTGCTGTGCGTTGCTTCGAAAGTATTTCACTCAGGTGACCGTTGTCATGCTCTGCGCTCACCATCGGACGGCGGGAAGAGGCACGGAGGCCCGAGTGGTGCAGCGATGCAGAATGGTCAAAAATAAAAACAGCGCCAAAAAGGCGATGTGGAATATTTATGCAATTCTGCAGCATCGCAGTTCCGCAAATTCTAAACCCAAACTTACCGCGTGCACCGCCGGGCCTGAATCTTGACGATTCCTTGATGGAGCCCTGGCACGGAAACAAGAGCCCACTCCTCATGAGACAGTCACTGAAATTCCGCTGTCAGGAGATGTTGGCGCCCATTTTTCAAAGGCCAGTTTCGGGTGGTCTGTCGGAAAGGTGTTCAGGAGGAGGAACTCAAATCCACGAATCGGTTCAAAGCGTCATTTGGAAATTCATAGTCCGAAAAGAACGAACTTTCTAAAGTAAGTTAGATATCGCTTCTGCTAGAGCCATATCCGTTTTCAGTCATTGACGCAAAGGCATCCACTTTAAATTTGTTTGGTTTCGGTTTCCTGCCTCCGTGCCAATCATCTGTAGGCATGTTGCGAAAACTGCGAACGCGTCATAAGCGACCCTTGTCTTTCGAATCAACGGAGCACTTTGTAGAAAAAAGGCAGAATTAGTGGAAATGGAATTAAATGAAATATTGAAGGGAAAAAAGGAGTTTCTTGCACCTTGAATGCTTTTAAAAAGTATTTATGAGTTTATTTAATACCAGCGGGTGACCGAGCTCCGCTCGGAGAAAACAGGTATCGAAGCTAACTCGAATATTTAAATTTTCAATTGTGATTCATCAAAACAATACATGCCATAAGAAAATTTGTGAAACCATTGGTGAAAAAATAACCGGTCAAAGTGCACCATTGTAAACTATTCAAAACAAAGTTAGAGTTTGGAAAGGGAACTATTCTACACAAAGGTAAAGTTTGAAAAGTCATAGGAAATAAAATGTAATTGATAACAAATAATTATACAATTAAAGAAATGGTACAAAGTGAGCAGTGTAAAGATTGAAGTGTGTTGAAGTTCAATATTTTTGACAAATTTATTCAGAAAAACCAAACATATATACATACATAAGAAACATATTATAAACCTATAACAGCATAAACATAATAAACATTAATCATCGATTGCGAAGTCTTCCATGTTGTCCAGGTAGTTTCTTGTCGGAGAGGCATTATCTTATTAATATGTTGCCATCAGATTGACAAAAACTCAAATTTAAAAATATAAATTATTATTGCGCATTAAACATATAAAAATGCAATTTTCATCACTTGTCTGCATGAAATGAAAAAAAAAAAATTATATGAATATTGATATAGATGGCATATTGGCTATAGATGGCAGCACGTTACCACTTGAAAATTTAAGTAGCTATTATGGCGAACAAATAAAGTTTGAAAATATCCTATCTGTAACTCCGAACTGCTCAACCGTAGCGCTTCAAAACCGGCGCCAATCGATTCCTCGTGGCCAAAACCCCCAGACCCCCAGGTTTACCGGAGTTTATTAATTCTGGGGCGATTTTCGACTTGACAACCATTCCACGTATTATAGTACAAGATTAATTCTGACTTTAAAACTTTAAACGCGTTTTTCTCCACAATGCGTTCTTTTCCAAGGTTTTGTGTGTGTGTGTGTGTGTGTGTGTTGCATTTGTGATTGTTAGATTGTTATAAGTCAAGAACCGATAAAGAGTAAGGGGGGAAATTTGGAACACATCTTTTTCAAATATTTTTCTTTAATTCTGATTCAAAAAATTTGAAGGAAAAAAAAAGGTTATTTTAAAGAATATGATGTTTTAAAAAAAGTGTCTTAGAATTTAAAAAAAATATTTCATTCAAATATTTTGCCTTTTTTACTGAATTAGTACGTTTTAAATTACTGGATCACCATTAAGGCCCTTATTTTGTGCTTAATTTTTATTTATTTATTTTGAAAATTAGCATAGAATATTTTGAATGATAGTGATATAAAAAGACCTCACTTCCTCATGTAATCTTTTTACTTTTTCCAGTGGAATCGGCCACTGATCAGTGAAAAGGATCTTTTCAAAGCATCAAAATTACAATAAAGAAAAGTCGGCGATATGGCTTGATCCTTCTTATTTTAAATTAGAGAGAAATATTCGATTAATTATTCAAAAAGATTTGTAAAAAAAAAATTAGAATTCAAAAGCTACATTTTCAATTTTAAACATTTCAAGATAAAAATTGTTCAGTTTTTAATTATTTCTCAAAATTCAATAAATTATATTGGAAATACAAAAAAAAAATCATCTATATTTAAAACGACAATTATTTCTTCCCATTGATGGTCCTTATGATTTTTTCCCCTACGATCATTTTTCGCCGAAGAGGGAAGACATTTTTGAATTTTTTTGGCCGAATATTTTTATTCGTTCATCTTATACTGTGAGATTATTTGGAGGGAGGGGGGCAGGGATTTCTATTTAGGAAAGGGGATTGAGACATCTTTGAAAGGATTACAAGCATTTTTATCCCTTCACTCGATGAGTGAGAGCTTGTCGATAGCTTCGCAGTTGGATCAGGAAATAAGTGCAGTTGGATCAGGAAATAAGAGAAAATTTTACAATGAAGTTAATAGGGGTTAAATTATGATAAAAATCGGGAAATTAATTAAGATAACTCTTGATTTTATTACATCCGGGTCTCTTAAAAATGATATCTTTTAATTCGACGACTGTTGCAGTTCCAAGTACTGAAATAAAAATGGCGTGTATCAAGAAGTTTTGATTAATTTATGATTAAAGTACGTAATTTTCATATTTGATAACATCTTGGAATTATATGTTTACGTTTTTTAACGTTTTCGGATCAATTTGTGATCAGATCATTTTTATTTTTAAAATTTATGACTTAAATTTTAGTAACAGATGAAATTAAACTGATTCATGAATTCTTTGAGATAATATTTCATGCTAAGTTTTTTAAAAAAGGAAACGTTCAAAATAAATAATTACACCAAGCAATGGACAGCGAAAAATAACTTAAATTTACCTTCAGAAAATACGCTTCCTGTCACTGGCAGAGATGCACAACAGCCGGAGCCCTGGAATCGCACTCGGGGCGATCGAGATGTTCGATTCCTGGGGCTTGGCGAGAGGAGAAGAGCGAGCAGATTGAAACCGAAATTTGAGGCAGAAATATAATTTGCAGTAACAAAAATGCATATCAAATTCGATATGTTCAAGTCATTGAAGTTTCGAGTTATCGAGTTGGCGCATTTTCTGAAAGCTCTGACTGGCGGGCGGTCCGTTCCTATCGTAGATTTGGATAAAGATTTTAAAGGTGTGAGCAAAACAGTTGCCAAATCCATATGCAGAATTTTATTCATATAGTTCTCTAGCTTTTGTAGCTATCTTGTTAACTTATGTTCTAAGAGCCGAGCAGACAGACTTCCTCGGAAAGGATTTTGTTCGACATTTGATAGAAATCTACTAATTTGGCGTAGAGATCGTGAGCCAAATTTCAGCCGTCTAGTTCAAAGTGCTTTTGATTTACTTTTGCCGCAGGCAAACAGATGATTTTTAAAAAAGACCGACTCAAAAAGGTCTAAAAGGCGAAAAAAATGTTAACATCTCCATTTCGAATTTTTTGACGATTATTGCACTTTCTTTTACACTAGTTAAGTAAGGAAGTAAGAACAGAAGTCTGCTACTCTATGTCTTTGCAGGAATTAAAAATTAGTTGCACACAATTCTTTACTTCGCAGGAAGAAGTAATCTTCAAATTAAATACGTTTCTTAATTTATCCGTGGATACCTCCTATTTAATTATCATAATGAAGGATCCCACCTCGGAAAATTTCGGATGATCAACTTTGACACATCTTCTTTCCTTTCCAGTGTGATTCAATTAAATTGTAGACAATTCTGAATCTGCTCAAAGGATTCAATGGAAGCTACTGTAAACAACTTTGCACACTTTAATTTCATAATACGTTATTATTTGAAAGGATTATTATTTTTCCTTTCAAACATATGCAGTTTTTAATATCTACTAAGAAAAGCTTTCTACGTTGTGTTTTATTGTATTTTTGTCAATGAAGCACCAAATGAAGCTTTTCTTTTTAAAAAAATCAATATTTAGTATAAATCACAGCTTTACAGGATTTAATGCAATAGCGGATCAACCGAAGATTCATTTTAAGAAACAAAAAGGATTTTAAATAGCGGTTGTATCGAAGGCAAGGGGCTATTTTCGTCTTCAAAGAATTAATTGAACAAAAATTTCCTTGCGAACACAAACATGGAACAAAATTTACAACTAAAAAATTTTTAATCAAAAAGAAATTATTTTAAATAAGAATCGGAAATGACTTTATGAAACAAGTGATTTAACCAACGGGAGTGGCATCCCCAAATTTTTCGCATCTGCTCTCATCATTTCCCTCCCTCCCCCCGTCTTCCCCTCAAACTGTGAATTCTGAGAGCACGAGCGCCCAGAATGCTATTTTCGGTATCACGTGAATGAAAATCACATGCTTCGTGAGATGTGGCGAAGAACATCGAAAAACGGTGCACTCGTGCGGCAGGAGTGAAATATCGGTTTTTGAAGCGAATCGAGTGCGCAGTCTTCATCCCTTCCCATTGATCGCTAGTATGCAAGCGAGCAATCAGAAAGTTGAATGTATATTTTGAACGCCATTTTCCAGGCAAAAAATATTTGACGCAAAGTTGTCATTGCAGTTGCGAGATCACACGCCCTATTCCATTCATTCAAGTCATTGCGCATATTGTGGTTTTTAGATGCGAACGGAGGTCCACGAGCCCCCTTTCCTTCGTCAAACTCAAAGCGTGTTCATACAGAGGCATCATTTCAAAAGTGTGTTTTTAGAACCTAGGAAGATCTAAAATGGGGAGATTCCGCAAAATCTAAAGGTCGAATTTTGAGAATTATAATATTTTCTCCTCGTATATATTGTATGGGAGAAACTAAAAGCATGTAAAGTATCCAGAAGAAAAAAGTTAAAGCATTTGCACTTCGTTTTTATTACAGTTTTGAATATTCTTTTATATATATTTTAATAAATGTGCACTGTATCGAGAAAAAAAAACAGATTCAGTATTTAATTCCATACGTTGCTGTAGCAGTCCATTTTTTTTTCTTTTTTTAACAGATCCCCTACACTCATTCTTTTGTAAGAGTTAACGCTCAACCTATTGCTAAAAAATAAAAAAAAATTAAAGAGATTATGTCAGGAAATCCCCCTCTGCAAGTAGAAAATTTCAAACATAAGCCTCACTCGTGTCTTATATCGTACTGGGTTCTGACTATCAGTCACTCCGATTGGATGAAGGAAAAAGCGAAATAAAGGACTAATAATGAAGCCAATAACAGCTATAAATAACTTTTATCCTAGAATGCATGAGCAGTGTTTGTCCTAGAGAGCGGCTTCGATTACATTCAGGTTTTAGTGCATCCAGTTTCGTCACAAACATTCAAGTCTGCCGACGCCGTGGTTCGACCCAGCAATCTGCAGCTCCGTTCTTCGACAGCCATCGAATATTCATGCGTTTATCGGTCCGTCAGAACACGCCATTCCCCCAGTGGCGTGTCACCTGTTCTCGGGCGAGATGGTGACACTGGCAGCCGGGCGACCCTCCCCAAATGAGCCTTAATCAGACGGTGGTAGAGATCCGGCCCCGCCATTAGCCTTCTCTCATATCCATCCATCATCACTTTTCAGGTGATGAAACCGCAGCCCGCGATTATTTGCGCACTGCGAGGTGAAAAAATATTTGTTTCTGTTGAAAAAGAGAATTCCGAGGGGCGTCGTCCCGAACGGGAGGGGTCGAGCGCTGCAGGCTGCGCTCGCTGGTAATGGACCCGCAGCACTCTGAAGCTGCGCGGTGCCCGGGGCGACGTGCTTGCGATTTAATGTTCCAATTAGCTATCACACGGTTATCTGCGAACACTTAATCACATTTCGATGGTTTCTGCGTTATTACATTCGGACTATTAGAAAGGTATCATCACTTCGCACTTGATTGGGTGAAATATAAGACACTTCTTACGACTTCATCAATTCTCTTCCACTTATGCACGAATCAGAAAGTAGAAGGATAGGATGAGGGGGGGGAGATGAAAGCTTTTTTCACGAACACTGAGATTACGTCGTCATTACCATCATATATATTGTGAAAGACTTGATCCTATCCTATCAAATATGAGGGCAGCGTTTAAAGATATTTTTTTAAATTTACAGCCTTATGGACATAGAAGCAACTCTTTCTAAGATTATTGATAACATTTACATCACAGTCGACAGTTATACAGGAATAGCTCCTCGATTCCGAGATGCAACCTCGCATGAAAAGCTTACAGGCTGTCGACGCCTCAGGCTACTACACGTGTAGCTGAAAGGAATCCACCAATCTTCATCGGAGGGATCTTTAATCAGAAGCTTCTCTCACTTCCTTCAAAGCGACGATACTCCGAAGTCTTCCTCGAACTCACCGGTAGATCTCACCAAAATCTTGCACTTTATCTTCGGTCAAAACTCCACTTCTCATTTTCACATTGTGTGCACTTGAGAACCTGGTTACCCAATAGTTGTTCGGAAATATCCTCAGTGGTTTCCAGTTGACAGTGGGAATGTTCGTTAATGACCCACCCTCGTAACTGACTCTCCACAGTAAAAAATTATTTTCATCACAACGATTACGATTTATTTCTTTTAAAGGACGAAAAACGCACTTGTGGCTCATTATCTGGACTCGACTTCAAATGATCCCATTAAGGGGGAGAATCCCCCCCATCTAGGAGTCAGGTGCAATTACAAAGTGAGAATGTCATACAGTTCACCTCACAGCTGACTGGTTGTTACACCGGTCAAACAGGTGTCTCTTAGTGAGAGAAAAAAGCTCTACTACATCTTAATGTAATTGTGCTTTCCTCACTAAATATCTCTTTAAAAAACAGAGTCTAAGTGATATTATTACGAATAAGGAAATGTAACGGTGTGAAATTGTTCAATCAGGATTTCAGAGTCTCCTCGCTTTCAAATAGGATCCTTTCCAGATTCATGTAATGGGGCCATGTTTTCTTTCGCGCATTTTGTTTCAGTACGACTCATTCCGGATTCTCCAGGAATCCCACGAAATGAATCTGTTTGTTAAAGGAATAATTGAAAATAAATGTAAAGTTTGCGAATCCTGTTTCGTGAAATATAGATCTGCAGCAATACAACAGCATAATTGTGCGAGTGACATCACTGCATGGCATATGTAACATAACAGATACGATGATGATAAGTCGGACACAGAATCGACAACAAAACTTTGGAATCCTCGGAGGACTTGCCGTCTAGAACTGTACAAGTTTCGCACGCAGCTGCCATTCGTGCCACTGTGAATATGCAACCCGTTAATGACCTGCTGTGCAATTTGGGTGATGTGTTATTTTATTCACTGGCATAGATGCCCTTGCAGAGGCCCCATTTAACGCCAGGGATTGCAAAAATGAATTGCTCGCATTTGCTTAACCCTTAAAATTTATTCCATGATTTCAGAATCATCCCGTCCAAGAAAAGGAAAAGTTCAGCTTTGATGATTACAAAAATGGGTCTGACTAATAAAACCCTTTTTACTTTTGATATCCCTTGGTTTATTAAACTGGTATAGAAAAAGGATAAAGTCACCTTTCTGAATATATCCTTTCATTCACAACATTTTTTGTGTCACTGGATGAATTTGGATCATGAAGAACAAGAAAATGTACCTTTACAAAAGCTCCTTGGTTTTGAACATATGGATTTTTTGAAAGTATTTAAATATTTAGAAGTCTAAAAATACAATAATCTCGATGGGGATCAATCGATTTTAAACAAATCAACAAAGCAATCGCTTCTGCAGATCTCCAAAGCAATCAGATGTGAACTGAAACTAAAATTCAACTTCTCACAGAATCTACAAATCCTCTTTCAGCCGTTCCTTTTGTACTCTCTGAGATGAAGCGATTCCAGACCATTAGGTGCTCGACGCGTCCCTTGATTACTGGATTCGTCTCTCGGGAAACCACTTTTCAATAGGATTTGAAAGCGGAATAAAAACCACACAAGTCATGAGATAGCGGAGGGAAACGCATTTCCTCGAAATCTTCGCCCACACAAAAGCACGTTCCCAGCCTCCTTCGATTGCCAGTTCGAATCCGATCTTGCCTCTCTAATGGCGGGTTGCGGACTCGTCTCCACTCCCACATCGTTTCCGAGATGCTTAATGCCCGTTTGGGACGCGCGAGGGACGGAGACGAAGCCCCGAGTTGCGAGAGTGGTGAGAAGCGGAATGCAGCGGGGCGATTCGCTGCAGATGAAAGTCGAGCGGTTTCTGCGTCTGTGCTGGACGCGCGCTGATTTTGTTCACGCATCGCTCGAGCAGATCCGAAACGCGTGATAAAGATGCGCCCGTGCCGACGTTGACGTGTAATGGAGTGATTAAGTCCATCGGAACGGCATCTAGAAATTTTATAGCACGCTATTTTCTAGTTTTAAATCTAGAGCATTCGCTTGCAGATTGAAAGAACAAATCGATAAAATACAAAATCATGATCGTCCTTGATGATGCGAGTCGCACACATTAAAATATCGACAATGCGCATAAAGTGAAGTTGAAATGACCATCTTGCCTGAATTTAGTAATCTCGCATCGGGCTTCGCACTTCTATTTCCTCAACCCTGGCACTTTGGATTGTGGCAACACAGTGGAAAGAGGGAGCAGCCAAACGACGTTACTTGTTGCAGATGATAAGAAATAGAACACTCCATCGTCATTCGAACCTGTTCATGTATACTGAGCCAGAAAAAGTATTCTAGATGTTTTGATAATGTGATGAAATAAATGTATAACTACAATAGCAAATATTTTTAAAAAATTAAAATGTGCTTCATTTGAATTGAGGATTGAATGCAGAATCTTTATTTGAAAGATTGGAAGGGTTTCTTCAGGGTACAATTGCGATGGTCTATATCATATACTGAAATTGCAAAAGTGATCTGAATCCATCTTTACTGAAAAATGTCAAGATGAAAAAACATTCTATCGCACTATATTATTAGATCAAATTATAAATTATTGGTAAACTTATCCAAATCGTTATATTATTTTTCACTTTTCTTAGCTTAAATCAAGTTGGAAACCAAGAATTTTGTCTTCCTTTTATCTTTCACCTATCAAAAAAGATTGAATTTATAATTTCCATAGCTTGATTTTGTAGTAGGTCTATCTAAGTAACTGATTAACATAAGAATGCATGAGTTACCTCATCTTCCACTGGTTTCAGTTATTTTTTCTAATGACAACCCTTCTCTCAACTTTCAAAGTGAAGGTTAGGCTACAATTCAGTAAATATTCATCTGAGTAAATATTCAAAGCGAAATATTTTCTGTTTACAGATAGAATTTTCATGTAATCAGGATTTTTGAACCAAGTTGCCTGATTTTACATTTTCCTTCCCCCTAGCTGGTCGCAACTTACTCGTGCCGTGCTTCCGAGCTGCGAAACTGCCGGGCGGCTCCCGGAGGTTTCCGGAAACCAGAAGAAGGCGAGCTCTCCAAACTCGTAGTTTCCGACATCTTACACCAAAGTAATTTTGAGACTTTTGAGTCCCTTATAATATCGTTCATTTTTCAATCAATCCCCCCCCGATGGTCAAATGGCAGAATCTCATATTTGTAATCGGTGATTCCGCGACATCCCCTCTTTATGCACAGAATTCTCCCGTGAGCGTGTTATGAGACTGAACTCCTCCTAAACGGCTGGACCGACTTTGAAGAAATTCTGTGCGTGTGTTCAAGCCGATTCGAGAAGGGTTTAGACTCAAAAAATGTTCACTAAAATTTTAATTAAATAAAAATTAAGCACAGTTTAGATGTTTTTTGCGATAACTTGCGAAATATTATCATAAAAAATTATTTTTTATATCAAATTAAAGTTTAAAACATTATCTTTTTAATGATATCAGTTTTTTAACTACAAATTAATTTGTATTTATATGAAATTTTTAAATAAAAAAATATTTAAACCATCTTTTTCAACAATGCACTTCGTGCAAAATAAAAATTTAATACGCATGAGCATGACAAAAAAAATTATTTTTTATCAACGTGTTGCCATCAAGTTGACAAAAATTCTGATGTTAATTATTTCAGCAAATTAAATGCAGAAAAATGTGATTTTCATCACATGATTCTATGAAATGAAATAAATAAATACGATATTTTCTGGAAAAAAAATAACGCATGATAAAGCTTCTAAAAGTGCTCACAGTATCTATATTATTAATTCAATAAATCAATTTCATGAAACAATCGTAGTTTAATTCATGCAGAATATCCACTCAAAGCCGGGCCCATCGGCCAATTCGTAAATCTTTAGTAATAGGCATGTATATTATTTAGTACTATAGTGTTTAGTGCATAGGCCTGTTTACAAATGGTCTAAATGAAATACATAACTACATTTTATGTAATTTGGGTCAATAAATACTTTGATGAATAAAGAATTAAAAAAATTTTAATACTCTGCTCTGTGAATCATATTAAATAAAATGTTTGTGAGGCACTAATATTTTAAACAGAAAAAGTTGCTCTTCAATAAACTAAACCAATCATTAAAATTGACAGATTTATGAAAATTTGAATCTTACTGTTTTATAAAAACGTACAATTTTAGACCTTTCCATCCCCCATTTGAGTAAAATATCAATTTCGGAGCAATTAATGCCCGAAATTTCACCTAGACTTATAAATAAATGAATGCATTTGAGCATGTGTGCTTGTATTGGTGCTCTACAGACCTCAGACCACATGATCCAGAGCTACCTAATTTGGCGCAAATACACCTTGAGGTGTGAAACTGTATACGTCGGAGAGATTTCTTTTTGAAATTTCCATTAAATTAAGCTAAATTTTGGCATTTTTTCGTGCTGAAATCCGAAAATATTGTAGCAAAAGACTAATTTTAAAATTACCTTAAAGTTTAAAATTACTTTTTTTATTTAAAATGTTTTAGTAATGAAATAAATAATGTTTTGTTACGTAAATTGAGTCGATAAATGCTGAGTAATTTCAAATTTAAAATTTTTACATTTATCCTCTGCCTTGTGAATTATATTTAACAAAATATTCTCGAGAATCTAATACCCTAAATATAAAAGATTTGCACTTCATTAAAGTACATCGATCTCTAAAGCTGACCGGTTAGTGAAAATTCGAATCTGACTATTCTATATAAATGGACGATATTGGATCACATCATCGACCATCCTAAAGAAACCAATCACTTTCTAAGATTTCGCAAGAGTGATTGGCCTAGATTATGAAAATGTTGATTCTTCTGATATTATAATATTTAAAATTTAATACATTGGTCAGATTTGGTAGCAAAAGATGTAAACATTTATTTATTTAAAAGTTGGAGTTTCAAAAAAATTCACTGAATATGATTCCTTAGGACGGAAGGCCTTAAAAAGGTTAAAAGTATTTTTCTGAAAAACCTGTTATGAGATCAAATTATTAAATATTAATTGAACCTTTGATATTATTAAATATTAATAATATCAAAGGTAATTATTAAATATTAATTGAACCTTTAAATATTAATTGAATTTATTATAAAATATTAATTGAGCCTTTTAGTGAGCATTAACACTGACGAACCGACTAGTCGCCAAAGGCGGCTAGTAATGGTATAAGTACGGTAAAACTTTCTTGCGTTGAGGCAAAAGTTTGGGCCAGGAAACTAGAGGGTGGTTCAAATATCTACCCACCATCAGCAGTTGTTATCTGAGTCGAAAGGAAGCAGCGGATCTCTGAAATAAAATGACGTTTGGGTGCAAAGGAGCTGGGAAAAGAAAAATATTTCGAAGTAGTATTTCACATCTGAATTTAGAGAAGATAATTTCGGGGTGTCTTTTGCAATCAAAACTGTCAGAGCTTGAGATTCTTCAGGAATCCTTTGCATAAAGGAGAAACAATTGGTTACCCTAAGGACTCCCGTGCCACTTCAGGAAGTTAAAGGAACTTAAATGCTAAATTAGCAGTTTTCGGTGCTCACTTGTGGTATTAACCCTTTGCACTCGGAGGGTGACTCTCTCTCACCGTTCAAGACGGTGCATCCTTTTGAGATATTATTTTACTCATTTATTTAATTTTGATAGTTAAAAATTCCCGCAGAGTAGTAAGAAGATGCAAATGAAGTAAACGAGAAAATTCAACACGAAATAATAACATGTATTTGTTTTTAGGATCAATAAACAAGTCTTCGCATTTGGTGAATAATCAGACCTCGAATTACTTTTCCAAGTGCAAAGGGTTAATAGAACTCATTTAGTAATGCCAGTCAAATTTGATGAACATCTTATTAAGACGCATAAAAGTACAATGCTGTCACAATAAGCATTTTCGATTCTGAATGGATTACTATTCATTAAAAGAAAGGAAATTAATTGATGGATAAAAATGGCGAAATTCATTTGATTGTCGAGGGTGGAGGGTGGCTGTTTTTTTACTATCAAAATCTCTAGAAAATGGAAGGCGACAAGGATCAAGCGCTTATTTATGATATATCTAAACATGAAAACCTTTGAAAAGAAATAAAAATTAGTGAAATCTGTAAAAATCACTGGAATAGGAAAATCCCTAAGTGAGTACCAACACCTGTAACGTTCAGTGACGTATTGTGTATGAAACTTCTCACGGAAATGGGCAACGGGGACCAACAATGATAGATCCTTAGCAGATGAAATCTCAGAAAGGCAAAATTTAGAGAAACTGGAGAAGTGATTTGGGCTGGGAGGATGGGGGGGGGTTTGTACTTTCTTATTAATTTAAATATATTGGTAATTTACATTGCAATGGCTTTTTTTATAAGCATTGCCTTTTCTACATCACAACAATTTACTTTTAAAGATCTTCTCCTACTCACTATAAATGTTTTCCTACTTTTAAAACGAAAGCTACCATTCAGTAACATGAAATATTTCGAATGATGGTCTTCCTTTCCCATTGGCCCACCCATCTTGGTTTTATTCGTCTTCTAGCTCGTCCATTGTTTTCGGTTTTTATGCTTTTTAAACTGGAACTCCGGCTGTCCAGATGACGCAACTGTGTTCCCTTGCTCCGAAACATACGCGGATCACTTGTTGAGCGTCCCTTTGAATGCCCGAGAACTTTGACTCGCATTCTTTTCTGCATGTGGTGAGATCTTTTGCACGCAAACCTGCTCATTATTTGCGGAGAGCCCTTCTCACTCCCCACCGTTTTGAGGGCTGCGTCGGGCCCCGGCTGCCAGAGATGCCGCCCGCGATAAGGGGCCCCAATTACTCGGCGATCGGAGCCAGTAATTTTCACACCTAAGACACGATCGGGCCGCTCTCGAATGCCGTCCAGGCTCCCGAGGTCAACGAGAATCCACTCTCTGTTCCTTTTTAGCGCGGAGGGGGTCGGTCCGCTGCTGCGATCTGGCAAGATGCAGGTCGTGTCGAAGCAAAAGTTCTCTTTCTCGGCTGGAGTCGAATGCCTCGTTAGCGAATGAACAACACGTTTCTAATCGCCCCACTTCATTTTTCATGAACAGGACATTACTACTTAACGGTGGCCGAATAGGGAAAGTCATTTTATTGCGTGAATTGCGACCTGCTTCAAAGTGGAAACAACGCGTAATCTTAAATATTTACACACCTTAAAAGAATAAAAATTCGATGGAGTATGATGAATGTTGCTAAAACTGTTTCAGTGATAATAAAGGCAAAAGAACATAATTTGCTCTGGGTGGTAAAACTAGTCTAATGACTGTTTGTTTTAATCTTGGATCAAAAACGAAAGGAGAAATCATATTTAACAAGGAAATCTCATTTCCAGAATGAATAAGAAAGAGAATAAAATTTTAATCGAAATAGTGGCAACTAACTGTTAATTAAGATCTGATTCTTGTACTTGAAGGAGGATCGAACTCGAGCCGTTAAAGCAGTTCTGTTGGGCGACAGAGTCAAGGAGTCGAAATCCGAACGAGCGAAGAGAACAATCGATTCCTTTCTCAGCTAAATATCGTTGAAATAAGAATGAACAAATCTGTGCCACTAATGAAAGCGCCTATTCGAGAGTGAGTGCATGACTGACATCTGCAGGGCAGACCGCTGGGACCAGACATGCCAAATTTAATGCGACTCTGCTTTGTAAGTTAAAAATGTACTCGTAACGACTTATTTTTTCGAAATTTTAATTCGTATTTTGATTATTTAAAAATTAAACAAACGAGGCATTTTTAGTGCTCTCCGGCTGTGAGTTTTAAAAGTATTTCGTCATAAAAGCTTTATTATCAACTTAAGCACACAAAAAAATATCTTCAAAACTATGAAATTTTCGGTCCATTTAGCATTTTCTCCCGTTATTTTAATAAATAAAAAAATATTTTTTTAAAAATATTTGTAATATCAGTTTTAATTGTTATAATGGAAGCCAAATCTTTCTCATTATTACATAAACCCTTTAAAGTGCCTTTTCTTCTACTCATAAATAACGTCAGCCCTTTCATATTAATTTTCGAATAAATTATCTTATTACAATAAAATTTCGTCTCCAATTGTAATAAATTTCTAAACCTTCTTAAATAATTTGTGTCATTCCTTTTTATTGCTGTTATGATATGCATGTTCATGGATTTGAAAATTTGTTATAATTCTTTTTTTAATTCTTAACATTTAACACGTTGTTTTTTTTACAATGAATAATTTTATTTGTTAATGTGCATAAAACAGTTACATTCCAGGGGAACTGCAACGTGTATCCCATTAAATTAGTAAATAAAATCGAAATTAAAATTCTTACTTTATTGGGGAGAAGCATGCTGATGGGGAGAACAAAACGTGTTCATCTGCATGCCGCTTGTATGATTTGCACATCGGTATTAGTTTCTGCTCTGCCACAGCGGTTTTACCCAATCCTAAAATCTTTTCCAGGCATTTAATACTCCTCCTTATTGTTTCTGTTGCCGAAATTTCTCAGCAGCTCTTGCCAAACTACAGGAAGCTCTTTCTCTCACAGTCAGAGAGGCGGCCTCTGATTAAGACTCTCGAAATTTGGAGAAACTTATTTACATCGCGCGACAAGAGCCTGATGGGAGGAGGGCATCGCAAAGTGCCGAGGCAACTTTCGATAAGAAACTATCGATGCGGGCCACACTCTATCGCATTCTATTTTCCACTTATTTAAAATAGTTGGCTCAGGGAACAGTCGTCTTGGTATGGAAGAACCAATTATCTCCCCCTTTCCACTGTTACATAAATAGGAGCAGAAGAGGCATTTTCGCGCTCTGCAGAAGAATCATTTAATGAAAAACACTTTCCAATTATTTAGGTTCATTCTTGAAGCAATTTGTTACAAAATTTGGGGAAAAAAAGAACTATTATGAAGGTGAACAATGGCAGCAGCCGAATAAAATGATCGTGACAGGCGTGCGTTGGTTGCGGGCGAGTTTAATTGCCTCGAAATCAAGTCCAAAGACTGAATAAAATAAAACTGAGATGCCTGAATGGGTTATTGCAATCAGATAAAAAAAATGTTTTGAATGTGAAATTTACCTATTTTAATGTTCTGTATTTTTTAAGAATCTTTTCCACAAATAAAATAATATTCTTTTTTTGCACATTCTAATTACTAACGTTATAAATATATAAATATATTTAATAAGTGAAAAAAAATATTATACCCTAAATTCTGCAATCTCTTAAACAAATAAGATTTAATCAAATTCTGTCCAATTTGTTCAAAATTATTTCTTTAAATTTATTATATGTACAGAAGTTTCCAATTGAAGATGGAAGTATGCACTTCCCTTATCGCGCATGCTAAAAATCCCTCCGGTTTCCTCCTTTTGTTACGACACTCTACTACATTCGATGAACAACAGCCTTATCTCCGGGTTTTTTTTTTTTTTTTTTTGAAACTTGGGAGGGAGTACGTTTAGTTACAGATTCCCAACAATTCGCATCCTTTATTTTAAAATGCTGCCATGGGCGCCTCTAGTAAGTGTCACTACTTCATTTGACACGCATTCACACAAGCACAGTGAACCCTCCTTTTCCATCCTCCTTTTAACAATATTGCATTTTTCTCTTTCACGGCTCATTTTTTTCTTCGGGCTTCACTTTCTGTTGTTTCCACTGTCTTGCATAAAAAGAAAGTATTGCTAAACTTTGGGTGTTTTCCCCCATTCTTATGGGGGAAAAATCGGATACTCATCGAAAGAAAGAGAATAGCACATTCTTTAATGTAGATCATTTGAATCGTAGATTTGGTTCTGAAGAGGAATAAGGCCTAGTGGTTTAATTTATTTGTATTTGGAATAAATACTCACTCCAAAGTTATACCAATACAACCAGAAGCAAATTTACCTCGAAATATAATATATCGACGTTTTGAAAAGTTCTGGTTGACGCAACAAATCCTTTTTTAAAATTATTTATTGGATATTAATTTTATGTTTGCCCTTTCATAAGTTTTGAAGAATAACAATTTTAATATAATTGTAGTTATACTGTTAAGCGAATCATTTCACTTTTGGAAACTGCATACGGAAAATGAGGAGGAGCTGCGCTGTTTTATAGCGGGCACCACACCATCCCACAGACGAGTGGAAGCGCACGAGTATCGAGAAAAGGGACGAAAGCGAAAGAAATGGTCCAAGTTTTATATTATGAATAATTTCACGAGGTCCTTTCGCTGACGAAGCGGGAGTGGGATGCAGTGGGCTGAAGACTTTGACGCGTGTTCCGGCATTTTGTGCATCGGTCGGCGATCACCGCTGGTCAGCGCTTCCTTCCAAAGCGGCAGAAACACGCCGCCCACCATCCGCCGATGTTCGGGCCAAGGAAGAGCGGTGCGAGGTGGCAATAAAGAGAATCTTTGAGCAATTCTGAATTAATCAGCAAGTTGAATTAATAGGTATTCAACTCCGAGATTATAGATATAAGAGAAAAATGAGTCGAAATTCTAATTACTTACATAAAAAGGTCCGAAATTTCCATTGCTCACTTTACAAGGAATTTATTTGGTCTATATCCTTACTTAATCTCTCTTATTTCTGAAAACATTTTATTTACGTATGTTTGTAGTATTCCTTTAGGAAATATATCTATGTACATTTACTTTTCTGATTTTATATTCAATCATACATTTTGAAACATCTCTGTCTGTCGGAACTTGTATTTTTATATATATATATGCTAGCGGGTTATTGATAACCCGCCGAGTATCTCTTTTGAATTCGCCACATTTCTTCCTCGTGGATTCCTCTCTTCGAATGAAAAACTACAGAAAGAGAGAGAGAGATGAAGACTAAATAAGACAGGAAGGATTCTCCGACCAAAAGTTAGAAAAGCAACGAAATTAAGCAGGTTAAAATTCGATATGCCTAAAAAAAGATAAACGCAAATAAATGAATGCCTTAAGGATTTAATTATATAGATTAAACGAAGAAAAGATTTTTTTAAAAACTGTTTCCCGAAATTTGTTTCTCGCTTTCTTGTATGAAATGCTTCATTCCCGAGGGGAAGAAAGCCTTTCACTCCGAAATTTCATAATTTCAGACAATTCCTCTCTCGATAAGCTGCAAAAGACAGAGTCGGTTTCAGGATGACCATTTCATTTGAAATGGTTCTTTCTTTCGCCTTCACTTTGGTGATAGAGTTTTTAGGAAATATTTCTTCGTCACTCAGTTTAAATCAAACATTTATTTTCTTCTATATTCGAAGGAAATGGACTAACGATCGTTTATCAGCACGTGAAGCTTGTTCGAATTTAATGTCCTGGGAGAGACGAAGACACCTCCCTTTTCAGGCCTCCAAGTGAGCGCAGTGCAAGGACACTTGAAGAAGAAAAAGCCGCTATTCTCGAAGAATCCGAAACTCTGTCACTTAACGACTTCAATCACTTTTTCTTAGTTCAGCAAGATAGTTTTGGAACCAGAACTAAAAAAAGTCTTAGGAATCTTTAATCAGTACGAACTTTAATGATCTTTTTATTTCTCTCCCCAGCTTCCTAAAACAACTGCTTTTTTTAAAAATTGATTTTAATATCCATTGAAGCAATTTTTAAGTGCATCTGGTAAACTGAAATGATAAGATATTACATTTTGGATATTTTTTAAGGAAGTTGGTTTCAGCATCTTACATTCAAAAACATTTAAATTAAAATTTGAAAGTAATCTTGAACAAAATGGCAAAAAATGGCACCATTTTTAAAGCTTTAATATTCCAATACAAACAGTTAAATTTTAGTTCCCCATCCAGTAGTGTTGTGAGCTAATTAACCTGATGTGTGTGTGAGGGTGTGAGAAAATGGGATCAGACTGATCCTAAAGTGAAAAATGAGACACTTGATACTTGAGGGGCTTTTTTTCTATTATTATTAGTGCAAAGTGCTGTAAATGCCAGAAAAGATCTCGAAACCTTGATTGCTTTTTATCAGGTTTCCGCCTTATCCATTTGATTTTTTAGACTTGCTTTCAACAAAACAATTGGCCGATCAGTTCTGAAAGTCTGACACACTACTTTTCCCCCCTTAGGCCAAGTAATGCTTAGTACTTCTATAATTTAATTTTCTAAGATATATGTTTTAATCTGCAGAAGCTTGAGGGCTCTTTCGGAATGCCACTCGAACTGTGATCGAATGACAATTAATGTGGCATCTCCTCACCAACGACGACACCTTCATGTCGCGAATGTCTGACGAATTCCGAGCTCTCTCCCGTCCGGTGTCGAAGCCCGCGTGGACATTTCAGCCATTCTCATTAAAACCGGGGAAATAGAGCGCAAATAAAAAAAACACCGAAAAATATCATAAGAAATGAACATAAGAAAAACCATATGCGTTAAACGAAAACCATAATTTATAACAGAAATTAAACTCTGAAAGAGAAAAACATTAAAACCATCTATACATTGTAGAAGCTTTTAGTTAACAAAACAATTTGTGTGTGTGTGTGCGTGTGTTTATTGATTTATCTTATCATCAAGCGTTTTCCCAGTTTTCTATGCAATCTGCCGATCCCTTGTAATTTCTTTTCATCTCATTGAATGGACGACACCGTTCGACCGTGAAACACGGAAGGCAGCCAACGAATCCGTAACTTTGCCCACGAAGTGAGGAGTCTGCCTTGTTGTTACAACGGTCATTATGGCTGAAATCAATTCAGGCAGCCTTTCCATTTACTGCCGCTGAACTCGAACTTATTGGCAAGGAAAAATGCGATGAAAACACGAAAGGCCCAAATGCATGGAGTTTAGTTATGATATTTTGTTTTACTAGATTGTCACGTAACATGAGTAATAAATAGAAATAGTAGACTTGTTTTGAAATTTTACGTTGAACTCATAAAATAATTCACTGCTAGCCAACTAATAAGGGCCCTAGAATGTTTACTTTTGAATGATAGAACCTAAGCAGCACGTTTTTTTTGTATATATATATATTTGTAACTATATATATATATATATATATATATATAGTGACGACTTCAGATAACGATAAAAATATACCAAACTAAGTTTCCACGGGAAAATAACTCTTTGTACCTGGAGTTACCGATAGTGGAGAAATTTGTAAAATACAAAGAATGCCGACATCTGGTATTCAAAGCTTAGTACTGCGGTCAAGCTAAATCCAGATGCGTTAGAGTGCCTTGTGAGGTCTCCACTGAACTGGACATGTGTTTGGAACAAACATCGAGGGAAAGAACCAGATGTGTCCTTGTCAATAGATAAAAGACGCCTGCCTTTCAAGCCGGCACAATGGGGACCAGCGGCAGATGGCATTCCTTTCTTATAGAGGAGAATGCCGCAGACAAGAAGGCGACAACACATCTCTTTGTTAATCGCTGTTTTCCCCTGTCTTGTGATTGGAAAGATAACTTAGGTAGGATGATCCAATGAAAGTTGGAAATTATTCTGATTGGTCATTTGCCACCGAAGACTGGTCTATGAGACCCAAATAAAAAGAGGACGAACGAGATGAGAGAGGAGCCGACTGATGAAGCCGACTGGCGAAGCGAGAGTTAGTGATTGGAGCTAGAATTCAGCTGGGAATTCTGTGTAAAATTCTCAGTAGAGAATTTGATGTAACGCAGGCTGCCGCGCCCTGTTTTGAACCCACGTGAAGTTCTACGGAATTTTTAGACCACTCGGCTTCCTATCTGAAGTGTGATTTATCTTCGTCTTCGAGATATTCTTTTTTTAAATAGTTTTCTTTCCTTTATCCCCCCTTTCTTTATAATGCTTTTTTTTAAATTTACCATCATGTATTTTTATATTATTTATCGTGTATCTTAGATTTAATTCGCTTTTCATAGAGCATTTAAGATATACGTCTTATCTTTTCACTTAATAATGAAGTTCGACTTGAGCTTGGGATTGAGTTGGTGTTTCTGACATTTTTAGCTCTTCATCTAAAATGCCAAGATAGAATTTTTTCGTAATTAATTGTGTAATTGAAGACTGCTTTGTCGATGGCAATCATTATGAATTTTTTGTAGTTTATTAGATATTAATTAAATTTTAATGCGTTCCTATATTTTATAATTTGATTTTACTAATCTCTAATTACCCCTGACGAAGTCTTTAAAAATAAAATATGTTGTTCTCATACGTGTTTTCATTCAGGTTAGAATCTAATGTGTATAACAAATTTAGCGTCTGTTTTTAAACAAAAAGCTTTCTGTATTATTTAGCAAATTCTAAATAAACTTTTTAAAAAGTTTTGAAAATCGGACGAAGTTCTGTGCCGTTGTTCAGCAGTTTGCTTAATTTTTTTTAATTTCGATAATTTCCAAATTATTAATAATAACGCTTGTGTTTGTTTATTTGTCAGTTAGTTTGTGTTTTTCTGGCACAAGAGCCCTTTGTATTGACTTGATCTTGTTCGATCAAAAAAATGGTAGCGTTTTAAACACAAAGGTTTTATTTACAGATTTATACAATAACAAAACGATAACACGTCCTCTAGGCTGAATGCTGGGAAATATTTACAACTGGATGGTCATCTATGCCGAGGATTCACAAGCTGTCCCCGTATCCGGCCAATACGTGTAGCTCCAGAGATCAACGGATTACTTCCGGTAGATCGTTCCAACAAACTCGAGATCACGTGGTATCTCTTCAATTTCAACACTGCTCACAGCTCGTCTCGTTGTCGTATCTGCTCTCGTCCAGCATTTCGCCAGATCAGCCGGTCCCGTCTCCCTTCTCAGCTTCTCGACAGTCCATTTTAACAGTAGTGAATCTCCACCTCTCAGGACTCGCTCTGGAGATGCAGGTTGTCCAATCATTCTTCAGAAATACTCCCAATGGCACGCCGTCATATCGTAGGAATATTCTTGAAACATCCACCCCTTAACAGAATCTTCACAATACACAAATAGTTGCATCTGCCTTCTTTCCTCAATGGGTCGTAAAGCGCATATGCTGTTCATTATTGGACTTTATCCCATATTGAGTGGTCTATAGAAGAAATAGTCCCATCTGGTGTTTCGACACGGTTTGCTTTTAAAATGGGTCGCCAGCATGTGTGTTCCATTATTTGTCTCCATTCAAGTCCGAAGGGTGACACTAAAAGGGAGAAACACAATGCGAAACAAAAGATGAATAGCCTCACCGCTGGCTCGAAGTAGCATTGTTCGAACATGTGTCTCTTCCAGCAGGAGACCAGGTGACGACTTTTTACACCTTCCTGGCTAAACTTTACCATCCATGTGGTGAATAAAGATGTTAGGTTTTCTTTAGAATTTAAATAAATGAATGGTTATATAAAAAAGTAAATAATTATGTATTAAAATGAAGAAAATTAAAACATTGAACATTTTGAATGCATGGTAAAAATTTAATAGCATATAAAAATTTAAAAATGTTTGGTTTGCGGTTCTCTCCTAATAAGTCAGTGAAAATTAAGAGTAATGAGTGAAAAAACTGATTTATAAGAACATTAAAAGGACATTCGATTATAATGTGATGAACTGTAAAATCTGTGCGGCATGTAGAGCACATAGGTGTCTGCCACTGAATAATACGTGCTTGTGGGTGATTCTAGTGTGCCCTATGCGAAGGCGTGCTAATATAACATCATTCCTACGCACAAATAAGACTAGTCGCAAGCTTATGAAAGGTTTCACTGCATGTAATTTGTTGTACCTGCTTAAATCCCATGTGCCTTGCCGTAGAGAAAAGACTCGATATGCAATACATTTCTTTGCATCACTATATGGTATTCTACGATTCCAGTAAGAAGGGGCAGTTTCTGCAGCTTGATCTGCCTGCTCATTGCCAGGAATTCCTACATGACCAGGGAGGAAGCAAAATAAAGTGTGGTAGCCCCAACATGGAAGAGTTTGCAAAAGTTCAAGGATTTCAACAGCATCTGGATGCAAATCGTAATTGAAGAGGAAAAGAGTTTTTAGTGAACTCCTACTGTCAGTATATATGCAGAACATTCACAAAGCGGAAGAAGGAATATTATGAAGGGCCTGGGAAATTGCGACCAACTCGGCTGTCAAGACTGAAAAAAATGCATGCAGACGAGCACTGCTGATATCAGCACCAGATACAGTACCGCAACCAACATGTTCATCTGCTTTTGAACCATCAGTAAAAATGGGTGTATAAGAGGAATATTGACATCGTTGACAGCAGAAAAACTGATGGAAAATTACTGGAGTAGTTTTATTTTTCATAAACCCGAGAAAGGATTTAAAAAGGAAAATTTAGGAATATCCCATGGTAGGAAGATAAGAAAATCAGAAGGTGCAATAGCATGTAGATCTAGTCCCAAAATTTCTCTTATTTTCTTAACTCTCTCACAGAAAGGAAGTATGTAAGACGGGCGAGCACTATATATCCTTTGGATAGTTTCCGGAATAGTCATGTGAGTAATGGGATGTTGGGAGTGAAATTGCGCTCGAAAATAGTAAACGAAGTCTCGTCAAATGGGCTGAAGCTGCTGACATTTCGAGAACTATGTCAGAAGCTTCAGCCAGTTGCCCCAAGGACTATAGCCATCTTCAAGTAAAGACTCGGCAACGACGATCGAACGAAAGTCTGCAAGAGCTTGCAGCAGATGTAGAGAGGCCATCCCATCTTGCCTTCTCCAACTGTCCTACCGAGGTACGGAAAACACTAGCACTGTTGTATTTAATTGATGGTGTGAGGGATCCAGAGATACAAAAGTCCCTGCGAATGACTGAACTGAAGGATTTGAAAGCAGATTTAGTTTATTCAATGAAATTTGAAGTCGCTCAACAAGCTGCTGGGAGGGATCGCCATTCAGTAAGAGGGGCTACGGTCTAAGATGCGTCAAATCATTCGCTGCAAAATATAACTGAAATAATGAAAACAATTTGCCAGTTTATCCAAAAAGGAGATGAAAGGCCCAACAAACATGGGCGGAGAACTGTGAAATGTTGGAAATGCGGAGACAAGGGCCATGTTCAAAAGAATTGTCCAGCCAGCTTAGATAAACGGGCTAAAGACTCTTCTCGATGCAACCAGAAAAACTAGAATTTCGTGGTCTCACGGGGTGGAGGTTACTAAATGAGGAAAAGCTCCGTTTTGGAGTTTTGAAGATATCTTCCAGAGGCGGTGGTGAAAATAGTTTATTTGTTGAAGCCTTTCTAAACGGAATTCCTTGACGAATGACAGTTGACACTGGAGCCAACGTGACCATTATGCGTAGAGATGTTGCAGAACATCTCGGAAGGAAAATTCTCTGGACACCGCCCTGCGTCACCCTCCAAACGGTCACTGGTGACACAATCCCAACGAGTGGTTCTCCACTCTATATCTGAAGAGTGGATACTGGCAAGTGGAGATCCAACCTGACGATCGTGAGAAAACAGCATTCACAACTGGAGGACATGGACTGTGGCAATTTAAGGTCATGCCTTTTGGCCTTTGTAATGCGCCAGCAATTTTTAAACGCCTAATGGAGACAGTTTTAAAAGGACTTACTCCAGAAGCTTGCCTCGTTTATCTTGATAAAATCATCATAGTCGGACGGAATTTCGAAGAGCATCTTTGTAATTTAAGAAACGTTCTAGATAAATTAAAAGATGGCAACTTGGTTGAATCCATCTAAATGTCGTTTGTTCCGTCATGAGGTAGGCTACCTTGGACTCATAATTTCTGTAGTGAGCGTCCAAACAGACCCGGAAAAAGTGTCAGCAGTTAGAGACTGGCGCCGCCCTGAAAATGTGCATGAATTAGAAGCTTCTTGGGCCTCTGCACATATTACAGGAGATTTGTTAAGTGGTTTTCTTTGATCTCTAGACCTCTACACAGGCTAATCGAAAGCAAACAAAAATTCTTGTCGTCGGATGAATGCGAAAAAGCATTTAACGACTTGAAAGAAGCCTTGACATCGGCTCCCATCCTGTCCTATCCTGATCCTGAAAAACAATTCATCCTAGATACAGATGCAATGAGAGCGTTGAAGCAGTATTATCTCAGGAAATCGACAGCCACGAACGTGTCATCGCATATTGGAGCAAGTGTCTTTCGAAACCAGAACGGAATTATTGTGTCATCAGAAAAGAATTGCTCGCTATAGTGAAGGCCTTGGAGAATTTCTATAGTTACCTTTATGGAAGGAAATTTCCTCTCCGAACGGACCATGCATCTCTTACTTGGCTTTTAAATTTCAAGAATCCGGAGGGTCAGATAGCCAGATAGATACAGAAATTTCAAGAATACGACTTGGAGATTAAACATCGTGCATTTTCATTCGTTGCATGAAAATGTAGATGCCTTATCAAGAAAGCCCTGCTCCGAGGGTTGTCGCTACTGCTCTTCAGCTGAAAAGAAATATGGCATTGATACATCAAGTGTGCGCCAAATCGCAGGAGTCATTCCACCTCAATATGACCCCTGGAGTGATGAAGAGGTTCGCAAGGAACAAATGAATGATCCTGATATTAAACCGATTATGGAATTTATGCAATCAAACAATTCAAGACCTGAGTGACAGGACATTTCAAGCCTCAGTACTGGAACTAAACGTTATTGGGCTCTCTATAACTCACTCGAAATTAGAAACGGCATCTTGTATAGAAAATGGGAGTCCGAAGATGGGAAGTCAGTTAAGTGGCAACTTGTACTTCCCCGATCAAGGATAAATCAAGTACTGAAGGAGCTACACAGCAGTCCTGTAGGTGGTCACTTCGGAGTCATGAAGACAACTCGTAAAGACAACTTCTCAGAATATTTTGTAGGGGAATATTGACGCTGACTTCCAGAATATTAAGCTAAACATTGAAATACTACTTTAAAATCCGTGAATTTTTTCAATTTCTTAAACTTCAGTTTTGGATTTTACATGCCGTAAGAAACTAGACTGCACAGTTCAATTGCTTGAATTCAAAACAATTGCGCCAGTTGCTGTTCATGAACCTGACATTGGTATTTCCCCTGCTTGCTTTATAGAGTGCCCTCGGCTGAAAAAGGCTTATAAGATCTCTAGATGAATTCCAGAATAATTCAAAATAAAAAAAGATGAATTTATAATGGGAATAGAAAAGGTGTTCAAAATTTTCGAACTCAACTGGAATTGCAAAGCTCAAAGAAAAGCAAAAAGCCCGAACACGTCTGCTGAAGCCATAAAAGACAATAAGATGTTATGAGCCTCTACGAAATGGGAATTGAAAATGCAATACACTAATTTACTGCTTTAGTTTCAGAAATAACCAAGGAGAGGAAAATATCCTTCCAAACAAAACTTTGGCAAAATTAACAACATTAAGAAAGGTGATATTATCGTTAATAGGATCAAGAGAAACTGTTTTGGGATAGTGTTGGTGAGGACATAGGAAAACTAATTGGTTCCATAAGTTAGACTAACTCCTTAAAAGTTAAGTGAAATAACCGAACCAAAATTTTTAAAATCAAGTGTCATTATATTTTATACTACTACACAAGAATGAAAGAAATTAAAATCTAAAACGTAGAGTTCCAAGATACAGAATTCGAAGTTAGGATTTCTTTCAAACTAGAAATGATAAACAATGGATCATTCCTATTGATGTATCCTCATTAAATAAATAACGAATCTTTTTCGTAACAGATTCCCAATAAAAAAAAAAGAGAAAAAAAAATTCTCAACGGCTCAAAATGTGGGTACCTTGCAACAAGGATGTAGAGAAGGAAGGCATTATCTTAAATGTGGAAAGGTAGGGCGTATCGAGTATTGGGGATTATCATGAGTTGGGGCTTTTCAAACAAATTTAAGTGGATTAGTATCTATCAACACAATTGCATATTAAAGACGAAATGCGATGTAGTACAAGCAAGAAGTAAAATATGTAAAATTTGAGAAAAAGAGAAAACATTTGGGGAAAAATCTGGGATAGACTAGGGATTGCAATTCTCTTCCACTTTTCAACAATTCGTCAAAATTTTCTTTCCCTTCACTTTCGTGAAACCCCACCCACTCAAAGCATATTCAACCAGTTTATCAAAAATTTGCAGTTTCTCCAAATACTCCTTCCGACTTTTGGCAATTAAGGTGGCGCTGATCTACTTCAAGTGTGCCTAAGTTGCCTCCAAACAATTAGATGATAACAAATAGATTTCAGCCATCCATCAAGGTCTTGATTTTATTTCCGCCAGTGAGCCATTCTTCTTAAAGAAGTCACATTGTAGAACTTTCAGGCCGTTATATCAAAGTTTGCAATTGAAGTCGACCGAGAATTTTACTTACTATAAAACCCTAATTTGTTCACCTGCATATGAGTAGAGATGGAACAGCTATTTTATTAGATTATAAGAATGTTCAGCTAACTATCATAAGTTTTTAATCGTGCACCCAAAGAGAATGGGGAAAAATTATTGAAGAACGCAGAAATAAATCATTTATTGGTAGCAGAGACGTTTAGGGGAAAAACAAGATCTGGGTACTACATGAAAATGATGAAACAGGACAACATTTTCTGAATTTCCTACTTCGCCAGATACGAATGTACTCAACAACTCCGATTCTCACTTTACATTTGAAAAGTTTGCGAGATACAGTTGCATTGACCTCTCCAACTCCAAACACGTTTTATAACGCATGGCTATAATTTTTGCAAAACAGCCAAAAAAAAAAAAATTTCAAAGAGAAAGGAAACTTTATGATTTAAACATACAAAAATGGGAGAATATATTAATAAAACTAATAGAAATAGTTAATACTTCCAAAGGGAATTTCCACCACAATAGAATTTATCATAGAATTTTAGCAAGAACTAGATAACGTTTAAAACTTGCATAAAAATGAAAAACTCAATTCCCGAGCATTGTCTTGTGTTTTAGAATCAAAACATAGCACAATACGAACTTTTTGCAATAAGAAGGCACCAGATACAGAAGATCTTTTCGAGATTGAATATCCCATTTAAAAATAGGAAAGTCAAGAAAGTGAAAAAGAAGAGTATTAAGGAATTTCGATGACGCATACATAGAAATAACGCAAGAAAGCTCAAACTTTATCAAATCCCATTTTACGAAAATGGATGGTGTGAAATAGAAAGCTTTGAGGATTTGAGGACTAACGCACAAGTTGCTGGTTTTATTCCAAGAGAAGTTTGAGCTTGCTTCAAAGCAATGAAGATAAAAAGTGAGACAGAATACGAAGCTTCGATTCTGAGTTTTGGGGAGAAACCGAAGAAAGCTTTCTGCCCTACAGCCAAAAGGGCACACGGACGGCACCATTTTTTTCATAATGTTGAAAGATATCCAATGAATAGTCCGAGAGTCGACATTTTTTTGGAAGTCTGCACGCCTATCCTGCTTAAATATCCTCGTCAGCCGTCTGTGGTCTCCCCGCCCATACTGATGCCGAAAATTTTAATTTTTATTGGAGATTATTTTATATTTACGAAACGCGTAAAATTCTCATACTAAAAAATCTGAGTTTCACCACTGTCTCGAAGTTGCTATGTCTCATCTCTACTGTACCGACTTGAATGCCATTTTCAAAATAATTCAAATCTTAATAACCTGCCATTATAGCAACACGAACCAATCTAATGGTCTTACAACACAATTAGAATTACGAAAACTAAATATTTCAACTCCAAATTTGAATTCGTTTTTGTCATAAATATCCATTATGATATTTTTTGCCTTTCTAACGTTAGGTTTTAAAAATCTAATAGGATGTCGGTAATTGGTGGTTTTGATAAATTTTGCTCATCTGGATTAATATTTTGAATATAAGAGTTCGAATCTTGGAGGTTTAATAGAATCAGGTAATCAATTTAACTGAAATCTGAATTAATTTTTAAAACATAAGTTCTTTAAAAAAAGCGAAGAAAAAAGTGAAAAGTTCGCCAGTAGAGAGGGAAAATTAGCTTCCTTGTCGCCTTATCCTAATGTCTTTCATTTGCTGGCAGATATTTTCTTCGTTGTAAATAAAATTCTCGTCACTGCAGTTAATCAGATTTTTTTATACTAAGTTACTGGGATATTGAAGAGGTTTTTAAGATTGTTAGAATAGTCCTCCCAAACTCCTTTGTTTAAGGGAATGCTAGTAAAAGGACCTTGCAAATCATGTCTCTAATGGATTAGTTCAATCTCTTTTAGAAATTCAATGACTTTGTTATTGTTTTCACTATCCACGTATCATTTTGCTTTTCAATAGAGTTGAAACTCGGATATTCCCGGTCAGTGTCTCGATTATTGGGATTATAAATCACAATTTTATCGCATGTTTATGAAATCTGGGACAAGCAACGCAAACTGTGCTATTTTTAACATTACGAATAGCAATTATTTTGTTTTTGTTGGAAGGATGTACTTTTCTTAATAGTAGCGATGTTAGAATTATTTGTAGTTAAAAACATCTGGAAACCCGGAAAAATAATTGCATGTCGAAAAACATTGCCTATATAATATGTCTATTTATATTATTGTAATATATATTACAAGTAATCTATACTACTATTATAAATTTGAAAGTTGGGATGGACGGATGAATGGATGATATTACTCAATCAGGCCAGAACAGCTGAACGAAATTGGATGAAATTTAGCACAGATATAGATAATATTCTACAGAAGAGCATAGGCTAATATTTAATCCGGTTAATTGAGTGGTTATTTTTTTATTAATTAAAAACTAACTTTCCCGCCAAAAATCTTACCCACCGCTAAATGAGAAAGACTTTGATTTTTTTTCGCTCTCGAATTGGGCTAGGCTTAACATATTTCCGACCAATTATTTCAAATGATTCTGTTTATTTTCTTAGTGTTTGATGCAAATGTTGTTAATTAATCGATCTTTCGGATTCATTATGAAGTATTTTTGAATTAAAACAAAACATAATAATGGGAATTAAAAAATTTTATTCTGTATTGTGTTGCCCCAACTCATATAGAAAATTCGCGCATTGCGTTGTCTCAATTGGCGTTGAAATGCAGGCATGCGCATTGCTGTTTTGTTTTATTTCAAGTAATTATTTATTCTAATGAAAGGATTATTTTAATAAAAAACAATTTTTTATTCCAAAAAAGGATTATTTCAATAAAAATTATTTATTCTCATAAGGAGCAATTATTTTACTCTGTTTAAAATCGTCTGCTTACGAATTTCATCAGAACTGAAAATAAAAAAAATCTGAAAGCATCATCCCGAGTTTTTTTAGTCGTTTGTTTTTATTTCACTACTTTTTTAATTTTAACATTATCTTACCATTCTAATGGAATTATATGTGATTTATTGTTCTTGTCGTGGATTTCCCGGCAGAAAGACGTTTTCATCACTGAAAATTTCAGCTATATATATATATATATATATATAGAGAGAGAGAGAGAGAGAGAGAGAGAGAGAGAGAGAGAGAGAATTTCTTAAATCTTTTCCTGCTTATAAGAAAAATTAGTTGGACCGAGTAAGTGTATTTATTGTCCAATTTTTACTTAAGAAAAGCCTCAATCTGTAGTAGTGAAGCTATTAAGAACAGGTGTATTCATTTTTTCTTACGCTGTTTTTGTGTTAATACAATTCTATCTTTCTTCTTCATTTCTCTTGATTTTTTTTTTCTGCTGCACGTATTTCTTTTGCCTAGTTTCATTATTTTCGATTAAATTTTTTAAATGCATTCCATATTACTGCATTTATTGTTTTTTTTTCTATGTTTCCGTTAATTTGTTGCACTTTCATCGAAACCTTATGATTGGAAATGCTATTGCTGCCTTTTGTGCCACATCCGACCATTCCGCTAAAATTTGGTGAGAAACTATTTAGAGGGGCGCGAAAATGACTGTATATTAAAGCTGTGCTACTGTGTGTTTTTGTAATTAAGTTGTATTTGTGTTAGCTATGTATTTTTCATATATGCTTATAGTGGTATTTTTCCATTACCAAAAAAGGTAGAATTCCGCCAATTTTTCTCAAATTTCTTTGGCGTTTGTTCGTTTTTGCCCAGCAAACGGAAAATTATCCTTATAATTTTAAGTAGTTCCCCCCCCCCCCATGCTAACGAGGTTGGCCTTAACCTGCTTTCGACCGGTTATTTCAAACGATTCTGTTTATTTTTGTAGCGTTTGATACTGTAACGTTTTGGCCGGGCTACTGGTGAGTTGGGCCGAAGACAAACTCGGGTCTTGGAGAAATAAAAATCTATTCATTTCTAGCTATAATACACATATATTACACACAGATACACCTTCTTTATTAAGTATTAGAATTATAAGGAAATTCAGTCAGAGTTCCGCTAGGGAAAGGTGCTGTGCCTCAAATAAGTAAAATAGTCTCTCTCGGAGGTGAAGACATATGATGGAGTTCTTGAAACTCCCACAAGATTTGGCCCGAGGTTCGGGATTCTCCGCTCGTCGATTAATCTGCTGGGTTTTGTAGCACGTAAGGTGATGAACTGGCTGGAAGAGCAACTCAGAAGACAGCTGTTCAACTGATTGGAGGTATTTCCAAAGCTCAGATGAATTTTCACACTTCAGACTAGATGCTGAATGGTTCCAAAAGTTACAATGAACTCCACGTGGGTTCAGCTACAGGGCATGGCTGCCTACGTATACTCCAAATTCTCTCCTGAGAATTTTACGCAGAATTCCAAACTGAATTCTTGCTCCAACCACTAGCTGTCGCTTCGCCAGTCGGCTCTCACCTTTTGGCTTCCTCTTCTCTTTGCTGATGGCTTCCTCTCTCGCTCCTCCAGTGGATTCTCTTTTTTATCTGGGTCTCAAAGGCAGGCCCTCGGTGGCAAATGACCAATCAGCATCATTTCCAACTTCCATTGGATCATCTGACCCAAGTTATCTTTCCAATCACAAGAGCGAGGAAAATGGCTTCTAGCCAAGAGACGTCTTGGTTACTCTCTGGTCTGCTGCTTTTTCTCAAAAAGATTAGAATGCAATCTGCCGCTGACCCCCATTGTGCTAGCTTGAAGGGCGGGCGTCTTTTATCTATTGACAGGGACAAATCTGCTTTCTTCCCTCGTTGTTTGCTCCAACACATGTTCCGTCCAGTGAAAGCTACCCAGGTCGTTCCGACACCCCAGCTTTGCGGCGGCACTTAGACTTAAATACTGGTTGTCTGAATTCTTCGCATTTCACGAATTCCTCCGTTATCTGTGGTTGTTTTCCCGTGTGAAACGCAGTTTGTCATATTTCTACTTGTCTCTTATCTGAAGATGTAACAATACATTTAAAATTAAACATCGTTAATTAATCGATCTTTCAAATTCTTCAGAAGTGCTTTTGAATAAAAATAAAACAGATAAATTGAAATTAAATTTTTCTAATCTGCATTGCATTACCCCAACTGGTGATTAAAATTGACGACTTTGCATTGCTCCAATTTGACGTTGAAAATTTATGCATGCTTACGGTTTTGATAACTTTTTACATTGTGATTAGAATGTCAGTTCTCACATATACACATCGAAATTTCCACCCGTACGAATTCGTGGGTAAATGCTAGTACAGTATATTTAAGGATGTATGCTTTTTTTTTTCTTTTTTACTCTCGTTTTTGCGAAATTTTTCATTACTTTATAAGTCTAAAATGCTATCATTTTAATTACCTAACAGTTATAAACTAAATTTCAATGAATTCTGCAAAAATTATTCTGAAAACAAACAAGCAGGATTTAAAATAAAACTTCTGAAATGCGTTTCGGCTTACCTTTTTAAATGTAAAGATTCATGTAATGTTTTCTTCACACAAAATCTTACGCTTAAACCACTCTCTCCACTCATCCAAGATGGGAACGTTTCAGCGTTCAACTACTTTTTCTAATAAAAATTTTGGATTAAAAGAGTTAATATTTCTAAATAAGCTTAAATATTTGGTTAAAAAAATTTTTCTTTCAGAAATTGTGAAATTTGATGGATTAGTGGCATTTGAGGAAGGCTCATAAACTTGCAATAACGGAACTGAGCAACGGGTCAGGGCCCCCGATTGGTGCGAGTCCGCCTCTGCGAAAACAACCAGTTTGCGTCACGAGAATATTCTGTATCTCGCTGGACAGTCTTTTCTCCCTTTTTTTTCAACATGTACAACATGTACATAACATAAAGAAAAATATTGTATACACATTTTAGGAATTTAAATGTCTCTTAGCAAATTCTTTGATTCATCTGACACTTCTACCCCTTTTTAAAGCATATAAATACATAAGATATATTGCCTACACTACTATACACATAACTCACCACTGAGGAAATTGCGTAATCATTTCACCTTAATGAACGAAATGCAACACAGTACCTTTCCAAGTTTTTTCATCCAACCGACCGTGAAATGGGTAGAAATGCTGTTGTCCTAATAGCCGTTCCATAACGATTCGATTTCCAAAAATAAATGCTAAAGGTATAGGATTAGATCCAAATAGAACTTTGATTCAGACACACAGGGCGGACGCGACCCGGTGCAGATTTGGTTGCCTGGAGTCTCAGCGAATGAATGGCACCCACTATTTCAGTATGAAATGCGATTCTTTAGCAGAAGTGCCTTTTGAAATACAAATGTCACGGACAATAAAAATGTCTTGGAAAGGTTAAAATAAAAATATTGAAAATTGTGCACCAATAATGAAATTTGAGATAACATTTATTCTGAAGAGAAGATCCATTTTTTCTTTTTTTTTCTGCTCAAGTGAACGATTTTATATCTTTAGAAATGCTCACCTAAAACACGATAGCATTAATCAAAGATATTTTAACACTGTGGAGCGGATGAAAATAACTTGATGAAACCAATTTGCCTTTCAATGTTTTCTGAATAACCAACTGGTAGGGAATCTTACGCTAAAAAAATCAGACAGGTGAGTGTGCAGGACCGGATTTAACACTGGCCGCTTATAGGGGTCTGTCTAGGGGAAAAGGCTACCTACCAAAAAGGCAAAGTGCTTTTCAGTACACCAAATTCTTTATTAGGCAAGCTTGTGGATTAATCGCAAAAGGGATGGAATTTTTCTGGATCTGTCGCTTTGTTCTGACTTTCTTACAATGTGGCATGCAACTTGCTCGTCCTCAATGAGCGCACCTCCCCTCTCGGGCTGCAGCCCGCGCCGCCTAATGACAGCCGTCAGTCCGCTTGAAGAGTCTGCATAATGCATGAGGCAATTGACACTCGTCAGGGGAGATCCCTATCGGCCCACCACTGGCCGAAAAAACAAGTCTTCTCCCCTTTAAACGGTGTCAGTGCTGGAATAACGCCTTATCTGCGCCGGGTATCGCCTCCATCCAGGAGGGAAGTTTAATTGCTTAAACGCCGTCAACACCTTTTCCCTCGCCCTCACCTCCGGACGCAACGCGGATGTTTGCGAAGGGTGGATGGGTTGTGGAGAGTCGTAAAAAAATTAATTCTGATCCTAGGTATGGAAAAAAAAATTTATCATTCGAGTGAAGGTTAGGACAGGGTTGTACTGTACTGCGGAAACGCCATTACCTTGGAGGACAATAAGCAAATGCCCAATATTCACCTGAATCTTAAGGAAAAAACAATGAATTTAACATTAAAAAATACACATTTTTAATATTTTCTTTCTCTGTACACACACACACACACAAAGAGGGAGGGAGAGGTCAAAGGCAAAATAATATGCAAGCAAATGAGAGAGAAAAAAATAGAAAAAAAATCAGACAAAAAGTAACAAAAAAAGGGGAAAATCGAATGTTAATCGAAATAAAGAAGGAACGTTTTTAAAACACGGGAGAAGTGAGGGGGGGGGGAATAGAAAAATCACATGCGAATCGAATACACGAAAGGCTGACTTTCAAAGAGCGCCGTGGAAATAAACTGTAAAATGGTAGTATAAATGCAGACAGTATGTGAAACTTGGAAGCAACCAAAGCATTAATTTTCTCTTTAGAGGACGAAATCAATGCTGATTACAAAAGAACTTTCGACATTTTCTGCAGATGTATTGAACAACTAAATGAAGTTTTCACATTTCGCTAAGTTTTGCCTTCTGTTTTCATTTTACTAGTGTCATTTTTATATTTAGGTAAAATTTACTGTTCGAAATTGCATAAAAATATTCGTCTGATCACTCTCACGTCACTAGCGTCGGTGCTGAGAAGACGCTTCTGTGGTTCCTGCGTCAAGAACTTTCAAAAGCCCCTGAAACATGAAAATTTTATTTAATAATGAATTAAAAACTTTAAGTTGAAATTCAAAGACAAACTTTTTCAGTTTATCGGCCAAAAAAGTCTATCCATGTAAATTCATATAAACTTGTGTGTGGTTGTATGTTCCATCCTGATTTCTTTCTGAATGAACCATGCATTTTAGACGAAATTTTGCGTGCCCACTCCGCATTGTTGTTGTTGTTTCAAATGGCACTTGCCATGCAGAAGCTCGCTGACACCATCAGCGATGTTAAGGCGAAAGGAGCGGCGCTTGTTTTAAGTAGCGCTAGCAAGAGCTAAGAGCACATCTCAGCTACTCAAGCATCCCATTCACCTTAGTGCCCGTTTTTACAGGGAGGGGGGAAGCTCATTCATGCATCGAACAGATGAAGAACAACCATGCTCAAACCTGGATTCGAACATAGGAAGCCCAAATTCCGTCGGCTTCCGCATCGAGTAAAATTGCTGTTGCAGTGGAGAGAGGGAGAGGGAGGGCTATTAACACGAACCCACAACCCCCTGAATAAAATTATGGCGAGTCGCTCAAATAATTCAAATAATAAGAGACCAATTTGCGTGAAATTAAAAATATGTTATTCAATAATTAAAACTTCAGAGTGATAATTACTCCAAGGACAGTTTGAAAACGCGCGTGCAGAACGGATGGTGAAATTTTGAAAAAAGTTTCATGAACAGGGATTTTACTAAAATTTTATATGTCGCTTCAGTACTACATCTTGAAATCCAAAATTAAATAAATGAATAAATAACAAAAAAAATTGAATGAACATTTTTAGAATATTTTTACTATAAATATAATTTTATTTGGGCACCAATCATTAACATAGCTTTTGTATTCATTTCTATAAACATAAAAGTAAATTTAACCTCTTGTATGATTTATTCATTGGATGTGAAAAATTCATTACAATATTATATAATGCTAAATGCTAAGCAACAAGCACGCACACACAATATTAAAATACCAATTTTCTGGGGTTTTTTTTTAAAGAGCATAACTCTAAATATAATACTCTTCTTTGCTTAACTACAATTTATATATTCTAGAAGTTTATTTCTCCATACGATGTTCTTAACTTTTCTTGGAAGGGGGGGGGGCGAATGCATGCGGACTCCTGTTGTTGTCCTCATTCGAAAATTCATCGTGTCATGTCAGTGCGAGAAACAAGGCCTCGACAAATCCATGGCAACAACTTTTGAAAACCGGCTGATGATTGATTGATGCTCGCAATGAAACTCATTTTGACTGGAAACTGAAATGGGACACCAAATGGCGCTTGAGGAATCCTTGGAACAAAGGCATCCTTCCCTACTAAATGACCTGTTGATATTATTGCTTCAACAATATTTAGAGTAAGTTTCTTCACAATTAATCTCGTTCCATTACAAAGAGCTGTAGGAACTGCATTTCTGAAAAGCACTATTAACACATGGATATTTAGCTGTAATTTAAATACTATATCAGATAACTATCTGAGATAATTTTAAAAAAATATCTGTCTGAAAGTTAATTGTTTGATTTGACTAAATAACGGTAGCAAAGAGTGTCACAATTTCAGTTTTTAACGGCAATTTATTTAGTAACTGGAAATTTATAATTCTACACCCATCATCCACTGTGGAAAGAGCAGCTTTTTCATAAAACTATTTATTATTTTCAACATTTGAAGATATTTTATCTTAAAGGTATTCATTTTTTAACAATACTATCAGTGATAGTGGAAGATCAGAACCATTCATTATCAGTTTAATTCCACTATCTGGATAAAGTAAGCTCTGATCAAAATGCTGGGTAGAGAGGACACATCTAAGGTGAATTCTTGAACATTTTTCTAATACAAGATTTTAATGCAGCATTCGTTTCGTCAGCATTAAGTGCCTCGTAGAATCACAGGTGGAATCTACCAAAAATCACTAGATTAGACCAGTGCGGCACCAACCAACTTGTTATTCTGAAATTGCTTTGCATCAAGATTTTTCCGTTATGTAATGGCTCCACATAATCATTTTTTTACTTCTTAAACAATTTTGTTTCATATTCATGAGATATTTTTGATTAGATCTTCAACAAACGACAAATTCATTGGTTACTTGAAGACACAATGAGCTCCTCTTCCTGTTAATAGAATAGCTGTATCACCAGAATTAACTACTGCAGCAGCAAATGGGTATCCATTGTGTAACTTTTGTTAGCAAAATATTAATTAGGAATATTTTGCTTGTTTCATTAGGAGCATCCAAGAGGAATACAATATCAGTTCTTGCAAAAACGGCACGCACCATTTTTTCAGGGGCAATTCTTTGATTTTTTAATCCCATCAGACTCATTTGTTTTACTATATGAAGTAAGTTGATGAATGTTGTAATACGTCTCACTCATCATTTCGTATTTTAAACTATTATTGTTACACCTTGTATTTCTGAAAGTCTAAAGCTTTTAAAAATATACCAACCAATGCTTTAAGCAGACAGGGTGTCCCCAAAGCCTGACTAAGGCAGGGGCCTACGAGGAAATTCGAATATAAATATTATTTTACGTTTCCTTCTTTAATGAATCTTCCTCATTACTAAAGTAGTAAAGCAGAGTGGGGCCCCAAAGAAGGTTTTGCCCCAGACCCCAACTAGGCTGAGTTGGGCCCTGGGTGTCCCACAACGTACGCAGTATCTGATATTTATAGATTCGGAGAGAATAGGTCATGACAAATATTTGGATGTATAGCATGTGGAATCCCCGAATAAAGCGTTGTAAGGAAGTCGCCACTTTGTCTCCTGCTGGAAGAGACACATTATCGAACAATGATACTCCTATCCAGCGGTGAGGCTATTCAGCCTTTGTTACCCATTGTGTTTCTCCCGTTCTTAGAATTGAGAAGGACAGATAAGGGACCTCACATGTTCTCGTTATAGATAAGGCTCGTTAAAGCAGTGAACCGGGTCGAAATACCAGACTGGACTAATTCGTCTGTGGACCCCCACTGGGCCCGATAATGAACAGATGCGGTTTACAACCATTGAAGAAATTAGTGTTTCCTGGAACCCATTAAAGAAAGAATCCAGGTGTAATCTAAAGAGCGGATGTCTCAGAAATCTTCCCACGATGGTGGCGCGAGTGGAAGTAGAATGATTTTACAACCGGCATCTCCAGCGAGCCAATATCAGCCTGAGAGGTGGAGCTTCGCGACGATTAAAAAGGGGTTCAAGAAGCCGATGAGGGAGGAAGAAAGGGAAGAAGGAGAGAAAGGGAGAGGAGGAGAAGGAAGTTGATCTGGGACAAGCTGATCTGGAGGACGAGACGAGCTGTGAGGAGTGCTGATGTGAAGAGATACCAGGTGATCTCAAGTTTTGTTACAAGATCTACCGGAAGAAATCCGTAGATCTCTGGATCTCTGGAGCTCACCGCATTCAGCGAAGCTTCGATCTCTTAGTGGAACATTTTCATTATAGACTAATAAAGTTGAACTCTGTTATGAGAACATCTCATGGTACAGAGTGACCGCCTTACTCGCCGTATCTGATTCCATGCTTTTTTTAATTGGGACCTCGGAAAAACGGTCTAATTTTTTCAGATCTCACTCAGCCCTCATTAGTGGACGACTGAAGAGTGACAATTTAAACTGAGAGCAAGGAAATTGGAACAGATATTTTCTAGAAAGCAGTTGTGGATTTTACTAAAGACTGTCGTTTGTTCGAAGGGTGGACGTTTCCAAAATATGTTGCATTTAAAGTTGTCAAGAAATATCGATTTTACTTGTTGTTGTTGTTTTTATTCATTTCTTGAAATTTTTATGAATAAGCTTCGCACCTTAATTAAACTATGACGCGCATGTCATAAACCAAACCCACCATGCATCAGAATACTCGTCATGACATGAATTTCTAAAAATTAGACACTGCATACCCTTTGGGACAACCTATATTTTCAAGTTCAAATAATACTTTATTAAATACTTTGAAGTACTTGAGGGATGCGATATTAATTTGAAGTACTTCCTATAATTAGCTATGTCGCAGATGCAAAAGAATGACTAATTATTTTTTATAAAGTTATATATTGAAAGACTATTTACACTTCATCTGGAATATAAAATAATGAACGAAGAACATATTATCGAGTGTGAATAACAAAAAGGAGGCTTCTTGGTCGGTTAAGCGGGTGCTCGATTTGCCCTCCTAAGTTCCACCGGTCAACGGCGAAGTAGCGTCGTGCTGTTCGTTCAGGCAACCAACGCCTAGCGAGACTCCAGCGGGAATGACGAGGAGTGCCTCTTCTCTCCGATAGGGTGAAACCAGCTCCTGCCGGTTTAGTAGAAACTAGATGGAGCTGCCATATATCGAGGATCTGAAAATATATTTGCGGCTGCTGGAAGAAAATTGTTTATTACGGCTGCTGCAGTACCCCCCCCCTCCTAGCAACGTGCTAAGAGAAACGAACGGGGCGGTTGATCTTCCTGCCAGACCTGAAAGTCTGTGTTTGTGGAACTGGTTGCTCTGCTACAGTTGGAGTGTTCGTAGTGTTGCTTGGCAATTCCGGGCGTGGTGGAGTGTCAGTGAATAGGAAAGCTGGCTTTAATCGGTCGACTGATACCACCACTTCTTTTCCTTCCTTCTGGATTCTGGAAAACTTGGCAGCTCTATTAATCACTAAGAATGGTCCGTCGTATGGAGGTCTTAAAGGAGCACGTATGGCGTCATATCGTAAGAAAACATGAGTACAAGTCATTAAATCCTGCGGTATAAATATACGATTATGTCGTTGCACTCTAGTCTTTGTTGGTCGGAGCTGTCTCATGCAGTCTTTTAAAGACTTGATTAATTCCGACGTGTTGACATCGTTTGGCGTTGCCTCAAAAAACTCTCCAGGGAGACGAATCGTCTTCCCATATACCAGTTCGCTTGCGGTGCATTTGAGGTCTTGGCGGAAAGTGGCTCTCATTCCTAATAAGATTGTAGGAAGTATCTCTGTCCACCGCTCCGTCAAGTAGGCTTTTAATGTGGACTTCAGCGTCCTGTGCCAATTTTCCACTAAGCCATTAGCCTGCGGGTGAAATGAACACGTATGGATGTGCTTTGCTCCTACGAGCGTAGCTAAAGAACGGAAAAGTCGTGATTCGAATTGGCGACCTTGATCAGTCGTTATGATTCCAGGCGTACCGAAACGAGAAACCCATACCTTGTAAAAAGCCTGAGCGACCGTATCTGCCTCAATGTCTTTCAAGGGTTCTGCTTCCACCCATCGAGTGAATCTGTCTATCATTGTTAGGCAGTATTTGTAATTTTGGGAAATCGGAAGTGGGCCAAACAAATCTAAATGCACGTGAAAAAAACGCTGATTTTCGATCGGAATGTTAACAATCGGGGATTTGGTATGCATAGAAATTTTAGATCTTTGGCATGGAATGCAGGATTTCGTCCACTTCTCACAGTCGGTTTTTACATTAGGCCAAACAAAACGATCAGATACTAACTTAGCTGTAGCTTTACGACCAGGATGCGAAATACCGTGCATCGCTTCAAATACCGCTTTTCGATGGGTTAACGGAACGAAAGGTCTAACTTTAGCCGTAGGCATGTCACAAAAAAGTTCAATCGAGCTGTTGGGCATGGTCCATTTAGTAAGTTTCAATGAAGATGAAGAATTGTTTAAGCACGCCTGTAAGTCATCATCTAAAGCTTGAGCTTCAGCCATTTGGGCATAATCAATCGGAGTAGGGTAGGTTATCGCTTCGGCTCTAGATGAGGTGTCAGCCGGTATATTTTCTACTCCTTTAACGTGTCTGATATCTGTTGTGAACTGGCTGACAAAATCTAAATGTCGCAATTGTCTAGGCGAACATTTGACGCTTTTTTGCGAGAAAGGGGCTTGTGGTCTGTATATAAAGTAAAATTTCTACCCTCGAGCGTAAAACGAAAGTGTCTAATTGCAGAATATGCCGCTAGTAATTCTCTGTCATAAGCGGAATACTTTTTTTTCAGTGTTCGTTAACTTACGGGAGAAAAATCCTAACGGCTGTAAAGCGGAATCTGCAAACTGGTGTAGCACGGCTCCTAGAGCGAAGTCGCTAGCATCAACATACAATGTCAGATGAGCATTAGGAGAAGGGTGAAATAGTAAAGTTGCCCGTGCTAATTGTTCTTTAGGATCATCGAAAGCTTTGCTGCTTTCGTCAGCCCAAGAGATTTTTCCTTTCAAAATTCGTTCAAAAGGGTTTGTTCATGAGCTGCTTGTGGGATGTTTCGCCTATAATAATTTAGTAAACCTAAGTACCGGCGTAAATCTTTAACAGTTTTAGGACGTTCGTATTTTAATATGGGTGAGACTTTTTCAAGCTAAGGTCGAATACATTGATCATTAACTAAATACCCTAGGAACGACAATCTTTAACACCGAGTACACATTTAGACACATTAATTCGAATGCCATATTCCGAAAGTCTTTTGAAAACCCTATTTAAGTGCTCAGCATGCTCTTGCTCACAAATACTACTGATTAAAATGTCGTCGAGGTAAACGAATGCAAAATCAAAACAATGCATGACCTCGTTCATGAACCTTTGGAATGTTTGCGCTACGCATGCCAAGCCAAAAGGCATAAACAAAAATTCAAAAAGGCCGAAAGGTGTAGTTATTGCAGTTTTTGGAACATCATCTTCATGTACGGGAATCTGATTATATGCTTTTGCAAGATCAATTTTAGAAAAATTTTTCTTGCCAAATAAATTCTGCGCAAAGTCCTGCAAATGAGGCAGGGGCTAACGGTCCATTTTTGTCTGTTTGTTCAAAGCGCGGTAATCACCCGTAGGTCGAAATTCGCAATTTGGTTTAGGAACCATGTGAAGCGGATTAGACCAATTCGATTTGCTTGGCCTGCATATGCCTTGCTCCATCATAGTTTGGAATTCCTGTTTCGCGATTGCTAGCTGCTTTGGGTTTAAGCGCCTAGGACGAATGAAAACAGGTTGACCATTAGTTACAATCCTATGCACAGTGTTATGTTTAGGGTTGGGTGATGCGGGGTAAGGGCATATTATGTCTTTATAAGCACCCAAAATGTCGTGAAATTTAGCACTACTAGCAATTAATGTAACGCTTTTAATCTGGGTGTTGGTAGTAGTTCCTTTCGTCGAAAATTTAGTTAATGGGTCTCTAAGACATGCATTTTTCAAATCAATCAATAAACCGAAATGCTTTAAAAAATCCGCTCCAATAATCGGTTTACTCACATTAGCAATTATAAATGGCCATTTAAATGCGCGCCGCAAGTTAAGGCTAAGAGTAATTGTTTTTGTATCATACGTTTTAATTGGCGAATTGTTCGCAGAATACAATTTTAAAGCCGACGGTGCTACCAAAGACATCGCGGTGGTGTATGGCAGGACACAAACATCACTGCCACTGTCTACCAAATACTCTCGACGTGTTGTCGGATCATGTAAGAAAAGGCGGCTTGATTTATTAAAACGGAAATCACATTGCGCCACCTGTGATTTCTCATTTAGTTTTCCGAGTCGATGTAATTACATGGGGAACGACAATGTTTTGCCTTGGCCCCGAATGTCGCGTGGTACCAGCAAAAACCATCGTTTCGATTTTGAGGGGTCTGCGATCTATGGCGTCGTCGCCTAGAATTATCTCTGGATCTATTGTCAGTGCGCTGGCTGATTCGTGATAGTCTGCCCACCTGTTCAGTGAGTGCGGCGACTTGCGCTTGCGAATCGAAAATTGTTGGGCTTTCTTTCCTTTGAGTGGGATATTTCTGTGTCTCCGCAACTTGGGGGGCTGCCAACTCAATAATCTTATCGGCCATTTGTGCCAGTTTATCTAAACTACCGTCAGGTACCGATAAAATGGCTTGGGTCTCTTTCGGCAAGCGCTGAATCCATAACTTTTTTAAAAATTCTTCTCCCACTTTATCATTTGCGAGCTGGCGCATTTTGCGTAGGAGATGAGACGGTTTATCGTCTCCTAAAACAGCATGCACCAGCAAATCCTGGTGCATGCTGTTTTAGAAAAGAAAAAGAAGGAAAACATTTTAAATATTAACAACAAAATAAAAAAAGACTATGAGAGGTAACAATAACACAAAGAAAGTTTTTATTTAGCTGAAGCACACTAATTTTTAAGTATAAGCAACACCAAATTAATTGGAAGTATAAGCAACTAAATGTAGAGCAAACAAAAATGACAGAATATAAATAGAAATTATGCATAATTTTAAATTTTTCGAAGTTCCAAACAATTAATTAACAAAAAAATGTACCAAAAAAATCAACTTACCTTACTATATTTAATTGGCACGAAATTGTCCCGCTCTATTGCAGAGATCCATGCTCTTTTAGTGTTAGCATCACTTGGAAAGGAAACTACAGAAACACTCGGACTATTCTTTGTGTAATTACTTTCACAATTGGGAACGCGGCAAGCACTAGGCATCTTTATTGCGATAAATTAAAATTAATATGAAAAAAATTCATAACACTTTCAAACAAAACCAATAACACTGACCGCGCTTCACAACAACGATTATCCGCGTCCTTATACACTACTCGCCTTCAGAATTCTTCGAGAGAGTTTATCCAAACTCGTGACGTCACGGGGTGAAAGCTTAGGGAGTTGTGAGGCCTTGTATTACGAAGGTCGTGGTAACATCAAAGCGGGCGAAGCACAATGCGCAACAAAGAAAAGAATCCTCTCACCGCTGGCCAGAAGTAACAATGATCGAACATGTGTCTCTTCAAGGGGAGATAAGTTTTACTTCTTCACACTATTTGAATTTCGTCCCGTTGAGTGTCATTACTTATTAAGGTAAATATAGCTATGCCAGGAACTTTGTTTATATATTTGCAGACTCATCTGGTAGATGGAACAGAACTGTACATTCAGCAGGGATAAGTTAATTGATTATCTACGACATCAGATCCCCGAACTTTCGTTTTTGTTTCGTGACAGCCATCATCAGGTTTCCTTCTACGATGCTGCGGATAGCCATCGTGACTTATCTATGTTTCTTTCAAACGATTTCCTGGTGACCTTTTTTTTTTGCATATTTTTCATTCTACATACCCCTATACCCTACAAATTCCCACTGGTTCGTGCATTATCCAGATTTTAATAATGCCGTATAACATTGGATCATTATATAGCAACTGACCATTCAGCACAATTTAAATTGTCTATTGAAGGAACATGAGCTTTATTTTCCTTTCATAGCAGAATGTGTCTCAAGCCACGCTACTGCCGTTCAGTAGTCCCGATCGTATAACCCCAAATATTTTTCATTTGTTTTATAAAATTTATGAGAAGCTTCATTGTCAATTAGAAGACTTTCTAAATCATGTATATCATTGTTTTTTTGTACAGTCATCTATTTATATATAATTTATTTCCACTCTGAATCGCAAGCGATTAAATCGGCTGCTCCATAATATCTTCCCTTCGACATGGCATCGTGACTTCTTTCATGCCTGTCTCGGGGCTGCCTATGGTGAAATTGCTCGTTTCCCATTGCGATTTTTGTATTACCATCACTGTTCGTAGGATCCCTTAAATAGCATAACCTTCAAGATGAATTAAATTTTTATTCAGACGCATATATCACAGTTATTTTTATTCAGTTTTAGCATACCTATCTGTAATAAATGGATGAACATGTTCTTTCGAGTTCAAAATAATGTCAAAAATGGGATGAAAGAAGCATTCTCCCACTCGAGTGAAGATCCATCGCCGAAACTGCTCTTTTCCCCTGCTCGATTGCGTCGTCGCAATTCAAATCTGCGTCCATTTTCAACTTCGCAATGCATTGGTGGGTGTTGGGAGGCAGCCCGATAGGTTTCGATTGTTTGTTTTATTCCACTACTTATCGGCTCTTAAACGAAATACCGACACTGCCCTGCTCATCGCCTGATGAGGGCATTTCAATTTCTGATGTTGTGTGAGTTTGGTTCTGCAGAAGCTACTCCGTCTGCAAGAATTTTTTTTCTTTTCTTGGGGGTAGGTGCTTTTTCCATCGCATATATAAAGCTGTGGGCATAACAGTTATATTGGAATGGAAAATCTTGCAGCTATGTGTGCCCTGTGCATTTCACATTCCTGCAGCAGCTCTTTAGCAATGTGCTTAATTAATTAAATTTTCAATTACCCAATGGCAACACATTTAATGAAGGGAAAAAACCCAAGGAAATTGTCATTATGATGACAAAAAATTGATAAAAGTTGATTTTACACGTGTGGTGGAAATCTACTCTTGTAAGATAAAAATTTTAACAAATTAAAAGAAATATATACTTGATAATAGTTTTTATAAATTGGTTAAAAGTAGGAAAAAATGATGCGATAAAACTATATATATATATATA
>JAOUZG010029365.1:1900711-1910981 GCA_026289955.1 Argiope argentata
TGTTATGGTACACGTTGTAGTTTGGAGAATGGTCCCAAGAGCTTGTGTCTCTCGAACATCGTTTTACAAAATGTGCAGCTTCTCCCATTTTCAAGCAAGCCTCACTTCATTACGAATAAGAGCGCGAAGTTTCCGTCCGAACGCTTTGCATTTCCTATCCAGAAAGGTGCGAATATTGCAATTGAAAATCAGGAAGCATATCAGTCTGGCACATGACGTCTTACGAGACAAGAAACCCATTAAGGGATTAGGGATGCAAAAATACTTCCTTTTCATAAGTTTTATGGTGAACAGCAGAAAATTGGATCTAAACATTAATCAACATGGATACGTGCACGTGATCAGTCTATGTGTGTTTTGATAGTCTTCTAGTATAGACCTTAAATCTAAAACTACCAAACTTGGGCACAGTTTATTTTTATAATTTTAGACCATTAAAAGGAAGTGCCATTTCAGGAATTTTCAGCGATAATTCCTGAAAATATTGTCACCCCAAGGTGATTTCTGCGTCCTTTCAAAACTTAAAAAGTTATTTATAATGATGGCAATTAAAACTTTTGTGAATTTTTACAGATAATTTTGCGTGTCTATACTTGCATAACTTTCAGCAACATAACTCATTTATGAACTAAGCTTCAAGTCAAACTGTTCGCATTGCTTCGACAAATATTTATTTTAGTTTTATATTTATTTTAATTTTATTTAGTTTTTTTATTGAGTTTCTTTTACTGTCGGAATTCGAGGAAAAGGAATAATTCTTTGTTTCGGCGCAGTTTACGTGAGGGATAAAAAAAGAGTGCTGTTTTAGCAGCACGAAAGTTAGAATAAGCAGGCCGAGACAATTAATCTTTTAATAGCCCTGCTGTGCCACAGCATTTATTCCTATTTAGATGTTGTTTGGCGCTCCTCGGATAATCTGAAACCATCAACATATATATATATATTTACTTTTGCAATGTGCAAGGCTATTAAAATAACACGAATTTGATGTTTTTCACAAATTTATATATATATATATATATGTGTGTGTGTGTGTGTGCATATTCTTTAATAGGCATGTGCGTATTCCTATCCTCCTAAACAACTGGAGAGACGAATTCAGATTCCGTATACTTATTATCTAAGATAAGAGAAAGATATTGTCCATTTTTCCAAGCACAAAAAAATAGTAAATTTTTCTGATAATAGTTAATGAAATAAAATTTTGCCTTTTCCCCATGGTAATTTCAGAGATATTGTTGCAGAAAAAAATATATCTTACCAATAAAAGTTCAATTGGGGAAAAAATAAATAAAAATGTTACCCTTACATTTATTAATTTACATTTTTTGTGCAATTTTTTTTTTTTTCAGTTGTAATAATTTCCTTCCAATTTATCGGAAACCTATTTGAAGCAAGGAAATTCATAGGTAGTCCCATGCTCACAGCTTTAAAATTTTGAGAAATTCTATCATTGTTTTACTTTCAATTTTGTTATAATATGCAGTTTTCGTTTTTCACAATTCTATTTTTTTTTTAAATATTGATTAAACCACAGTTTTAAAAAAACTCTAAATGCAAAAAAAAGAAGAAGAAATGAAGATTTTGAGTGCAGATGAAACAAAAAGATATTCCACACCAACAGATGCTATGAGGAATCTTGCCAGAAATTCGAGAAAGATAAAATTGGGAGTGAGGGGTGGGGGTCAACTAGAGCGTCGTCGCCCACAAATGATTTTTCAGATTCTTTCCTGTGCCTTTAAAAGAATGTTTGATTCCTTTTCGATAAACCATTGAATAACTGCAGATAATTTTTAAATTAAATTCGATTTTAATTAATTTACGACAAAACGAAATTTCGTCATATTTTTGAATAAATTTCAAAATTATTTTTTAACATTTATTTGTAAATCAGTTTTGTTCTTTGCATATTTTTCGTATTGTTGGAATTATTAATTCCAAAGTAGATTTTCATTTCTATCTTTATTTCATAATATACCCTTCGTAGCAAAATTAACCCCTAAACACTTTTTTTTGAAACTTTTGAAACTTTTAACTTTTTTTTTTAATTTGGATTAATCTCAGTCTATTTATCCTGATTCAAAAGTATCGTTTTTGCATAAACTTTTCTACAAACATTTGTCAGTCTTATGACTTATACAAATTTTTAATTAATATGCAGTTTGTATTTAATATTTAATAAGTTAGAAAATTTATATTCCAAACGAATAAGCCAATCATTAAAGACGGCATGAATTATACCTTTAAAACTGACAGGAGCTAAAAACCCACTCGAGTTGAGCCACGCAGAAGTTTCTTTTTAATTTATATTTTAAAACTTTCTTTCCGTCAACCGGGGGATGCGATGAAAAGTTTCGGGCAACATAATTGCCAACTAGTTTTTCCCAGTCCTTGTTTTATAAAGCGACCGTTTGATTCTTTTCTTGAAAACGACCAAAAAATGAAAACATTCTCCTCTGCACTTTTTTCATGACTGGCGGTGATAACACAATTACGGACAGTCATTTTCTCGCCTCTCGCCATCCCCCCCCGCCCTCTTCCCCCCCCTGCGAGGGAAAAACGGCCGCATCCCCCCCCCGGTCCGCGGCCTGTAATCACGGCCGCTCGTTATCCGCGAGTATTTCTCTCCAATTAATCACACCTTCCATCTCACACCTCCTTTGGTCGAAGTAATTGCCCTGGTGGGACTGGAGGGCGGGGTGAAATCCTTTGTCAGCCCCCTCTTCGAGAGGAGGGGGGGGCATAACGAGAAGGCTCGTATCCATTTCATTTTTATTTTATTTTCACTGTAGGAAAAACTGTTAATGACACGTTTGCATTACGCGTTTTAGACAGCTTGTGCAACTGGTCTAACCGGGGATCGGTTCCTATTTTTTTTATGGTTCATATTTTTCTGCCTTTTTTTAGACGAGCATCTTTTATAGCATGTTGCAAAATATTCTTAAAGGCTGTTATTTATGCGAGGAGCGGAATACACACGTTTGCTGCATCGCCCCGTTTCTTTTGGTCGCGACCTGTTTTTAGGTAAATAAAGTTTTTTAAGGCACAAAGTAACTGAAAAAAGAAATCGTTGCGAATGACTTCTTGGAACGGTGAATGCGAGTCTGTTGCCACTTTACAGGGGACAGCGTCTGACTTAGAACTGTCAAATTTAACACGATGATAGTTTGAAGGGTGATAGGATCACTTCGGGGACATTTCTCAGGAAGTTAGAAGATGATTTTAAAAATTAAGTGAGATTTCTGCATTTTCCTGTTATGACTTTCACAAATACTATTAGGTTAAAATTGTCTTTACATCATTTCGAAAATCAAGAATTTAGGATTTCATTGATCATTTTAAAACATCCTTTTCGAGTAATTCTTCTCTAATTTTGAAACTTAAAAAAACATTGAAACAACACTTTTCTTGACTGTAATTAAAATAAAACCGTTTGCTTCCCCCCATAAATATTTAATAACGTGATTTTCTTCCGTTGTTAAACATCTAGAATAGAAGATTGTTTACTTTTTTTTAATACTTTGGCAATCTCTAATTGAGTTTTTGCTTTCTGGTTTTATTTCAAGTTACTGGTATTTTTCTTGGATCGTTAAACATACACCTCTGTCAAGTTCAGAAACAAATGCGGTATGATGAAGGATTTCATTTTCTGCTATTTTATTTTCTGACTAGCCCCTTTCAACCCGCTTACTAGCTGTTAATCACATGAATCGAACACAATGTCGAGTTGTCCGAAAAAGTATTAAATGAAATGAAATAAGAATCAATGTTTCTGGGTGAGCCGGCGTCCGTCCGTCCAAGCTGACTCAATGAACGCTGAGAGGGGCGCTAAAAGCCTCCTCGGCGCACTGCTCACCGAGTTGGCGTGCTTTCGATCTCGGCTCAAAATGCAGTGCAGTGACGAGCTCTTTAATCATCGAGCGGCAACGATTCCTCCACAATTCCTTTCCCTTGAAGACACTTAACACCGCATTTTTTTCTTTGAAGAATTACTTCACTTCAAAAAAAAATTAGGGTGTTCGAAGAGTAAGTTACTCTTGTTCCTCCACAGATGGCATCATGGTTAAGCTTGCGCAGACGATAATTTATTCGGACGGTAAAAACCTTTGATGAGTAGTACGAGAAAAAAAATAGCACTTCAGCTGGAAACTTTCTTTAACGTTGAAGTACGTGGAACCGTACCTTTTTTTGTGTGTGGGCAAAACGTTTAACGAGAACCGAGATTCATCGTGAAATATTGGCTGTGTGTGCGCCACATGCAATGTCACGTCCAGTCACTGCTAAATGGTGCCAACAGTTCGAGGACGACTGCACAGACGAAACCGATGTGGGAAGGATGGGAAGGACAACAACGGGGAGCACACTAGCATAGTGCAGCGGGTAGAAGACATCATTCTCATCCTGCATCGCACGCATTGTGCAGGACGGGAGTATCCGTTGGCAACGCTCATTCCCTTTTCCAACGACGACCAGTTCAGAGAGCTGTTCTAAGCTGGCTCTCATACCAAGGGGCTATTTTCGATAATCAGGGCTTCAGACAATGAGTGCTATGTCTCGACAAATGCTTTGAGCTACGGGGAGATGATAAAGAGAAATAGTGTGTTAGTATGTGTATCATACTGCATTGTAGTGGACTTGCCAATACAGTATTTATGGCCTCATTGTTTGAGTGCCACTCTTTGAACGCCTCTAGTAAAATGGTTACTTCTGTTACGATATTCCTTCATGGTTTTCCTTTTCTTCTGAACCAACCAGAAAAACCGAATTGATATTTAAATATTTCAGAAACATTCCTATGGTTGCTCACGGATTATACTGTTATGTCATACATTAAGAGTAATGACGGTTAGAAGGAAAGAGTAGAAAATGCGCAAGCATAAACCAGCTTAACACAATAAATGCACAAAGCAAAAGATACAGTACATGTACTTCAGTTCCATCAGAATAAGAAAATTGTTACCTGGAGCCAACAGAATTTCGTCAAGAAAAACGAGCCTATAGGACTTTCAAGAAGGCTATTACGCTTTATGTTTCCAAATGAGACGAGATAAATAATTACAATGCCAGGACGAGATCAGAGCTCAATTATTCCGTTGTTCTCGCATTCGACCGTTTCACTTTTGAATGAGAACAACATAGAGACGGAGTTTTAAATTATCTAGTGATAGACGTCCCAGGTCAGGGGTCCGTTGGCAGAGGGTTTATTAATACACGAACCCTTTGTCCCCCAAGTTTAAGAATGGCTCCAGTCTTAAAGAGAAAGAGACGAAGACAAAACATTAGTGGAATTACGTCAGTTTTCAAAGTTAAATGGCATCATGCTCAGCTCAAAATTATATTTTCTAAACCAATGAGGATGACAGGACGAAAAAAATATCAGATTCTGCTTCCGGCGCCATTTCGTCCTGGTTAGAACGATTCTGCCTGGTTTTTCCATCAACTTTGACGCTTTGAAATGGAATAAGTTATTCAGAATGCTTTGCCATTATTGTGCAAATGAAATTTAAAATAGGGTTTCGTTTTTCTTTTGCTTATTATAATTATATTTTTGTGGTAATAAAATGTGGTCAATGTAAGTTCATTCATACAATTGCATTAGTAATATCAGATATCATCGATGACCATATTAATGCTTTCAATATAGTTATGCTGATTAATTTTGAAGAAATAATCAATTCAATTTCAAGAAAGTATTATTTAAATTAGGGTAGCTTAATCAAGGTAGAGCAATTTGTTTGTTTAGTTATGCTTACAAAGCGGAGAAAATAATTGGCGAAGAAAATTAGAGAAATTGGTTCAGCTGCTTAGGACTCTGTCTTTTATTTTGCAATATTTTTTTTAAAAAAAGTGTTCGAAATAGCAGATGATTCAGGCTGTCATTCCAATGATTCATGATTTAGGTAGTACTTTGGAGGGTTGTTGAGAGCAGATCAGGGATGGCGCATCTAGGTGACACTTCATATGAAATATTGATTTTAGAAGTTGCTACATTGGATCTAGCCAGAGGACCCATTTTTTGGTTTTGCCACTTGTTTGAAATATTATAGTTTGGGGGGTACTAATCAATGGAGGTGGTTAATATGAGTATAAAGAACTGCAGTAAAGATTCCTCTAATCAGTCAGCATTAGAAATTTCTAATTAGAAGCAGAGGAAGGCCTCTGTTTTTGGTTTATCTTGCTTACTTTCATTACATTATTCAAAATGTGTTTCACAAATACATTGGAGGGGGCGGTGGTTTCTTTAGTAATTCAAGAATATGCCGAAGAGGATTGTGCAATTTGCAAGGAAAATTGAAACTTTTACATTTTCTCAGAACTTGATCTCTCGAAAATGTGCAGTGGATTTATTCATAAAGTGGTTATATCTTCCCTACTCTTGACTTCAACATTTTGAAACAGTTAGTGAAAATGTTCATTAGCCACCAAGACTTTTTCTCTTCTTCATAAGATAGTGTCAAAACGATAACGGTTTTTTAAAAAAGCATTTTGGTTTCTTATGTTTTCGAATGAGAAACGATAAGACCACTTCTACTCCATTAATATTCGCACGTACGAGGATAGTCCGTGATTTTTTCAGCAAAAGCAAAGGAATCTAGAAACCGGTTGTATGGTATAGGTATGAAGACGAAAGATAATTTGTGCATGCCTGAACCTATCTATGTTTCTAGCAGCTAGTAAGGGGGCAGCTCATTCGAGGCAAGGCCTTGGACGCAGAGGCGGTTTTCCGCACAGGCGGTGGATTCGATCGTCTCGTGCTCGAGATCTACAGGGGGCCTCAAAACCTATTTTGACATATGTTGTCATATAGACGGAAAATTTCCTGGTTCACAGCATCCTCTTCGGTTTTTTGTTGTAGAATTCTTTCCTTTTTCTTTATATTAAAAAATAAAGTGAGAAAATGAATGAGTAAAAAGTCAAATAAAACAAACGTTGGGTGCAATAAATTCAGATAGAAATACGGAACAAAAAAAATCATTGAGTGATTTCGAAAGTCGTAGTAGTCAGGGAATTTGTAGGATATAAATTTGACAAAAAAGATATTAAATCAGCCATCTATGCATTTGAAATAACAAAGAAAACAACCAACCTGTCCCTTAAACCAAACCGTTGGTTCGATTTCGTTTATTTCTGTTTCAGTATAAAGATAAGTATAAAGTAAGCTTTAAATAAGTCATCAATGATCATTTGTCTTCCCGACCTTTATTTCAAGAGTTTTTGCAAAAAAAAAAAAAAAAAAGCCCAGACAAATTACATGAATTTTATTCACCAATTAATTTCACCACTTTGGGAACATAGCTACTCAGCTCAAAATTTATTATGCAAGAATGTTTTTACATTTTGATTTCATTTATCGTAATAAAATGCTATTGGGCGAATTTAGCTGAAATGGTCAAATGAGTGAGGCGGAAGAACAGCTCGTGGCCGGCATCTTTTACGGCAAAGGTATAAAAAGAATGCCTATCAGTATTTTTATCCATTGCAAGGGAATAATTTTAATTAATAATCAGTTGCATTAATCCTTGAATTCGGATGCTGTTGGGCGGTTTTTCCTTTTCACCAGAATCAGTGTTGTTAGAACTTAGTGGTTTGTTCTCCATCACCCCTTCCTACGAAAATGTCATCGTCGCTCAAACCGAATACTTTTTTTTAGTAATACCAGATCGCATAGTAATGAGAATAATATCGCAACATTTTTTTTCTAAATCAGTGGAAATATTCTAAATGTAGTAAGTTGCAAATAGAAATTAATATTTAAAACAAAAGTTCTTTGATTACTTTTTGCACAGTTTTCTACAAAGTGAAAGCTCGTGGGAAGTCATGCCGAATCTTCGCGGTCGGTGGAAGGGCATCGTTTTCTGATCCAACACAGACAAGAGCTCTCTGCGGAATGGTGCGAGTCAATGGCTTCTCTCATCTATAGAGAATGCTATGAAAGGAAATATAGAAAAAAAATTTCTTTTAAAAACAATAACGTGATATTTTTATATTTTGATGCCTTTCAAAGTTGGTTTTCATGTTTGTAAAATTTTATTGTCGATTTTTTTTATTTTCATATCAAATGTATAAATTTAATACAACTCGATATGTACGTTTGTACTTTTTTCGAAATATTATTTCACTTCACATCATTTGGCTTTAATGTTTCTATCTTTTTTTCTTTCAAAGACATTTATTAAGTTTAAGTTTCATCAGAAAATATGCTAGAATATAGAATATGTTATTAGATCTTTGGGTACAGATAGCCCAATGTTTGTTTCAACTCTCAATTTAGAAAAAAATATATAACATTTTCTCTTAATAGTTATCTGATTATAATAATATTTACTATAATTCATTTAAAATTCAATAACTTATGAGCTCGAGCCGTGTTTTTACCTACTCGCTTGGCGAAAGGTAGGAAGAGAAAGTACTGACACCGTCGAAAAGTTCGGACTCTGGATTTTGATACATTTCAATGCTTCAGATTTCCACGCGTCTGCAAAGCGGAGTTTGGAAATTATGTCCGAGAACCAAAATAGCTGAAAAATATTCTTGAGCTCTTCCAGGGGGAATTTAGTGTACGTCTTTTACACCAAATGTGTAGATTTACATCAAATTTTGAATGAAATGCATTGACATGAAGTATGTCTCTTGGAGTACAATTGAGCTCGATAAGTGTAAAACCTAAATAGCCACATGAATAAAATTTGTTACACAAATTTAGCATCAAAAATGTAGGCATTTATTGAATTTTGAACTGAATTCGTCAAAGATTTGACCATCTGTCGGTCTATACTTTTGCATCATTTAAGCACGATAACTTAAAAACACGATTTAGACGAATGAAATGTGATATATAAACTTGATATTAAGACTGTAATTTTGAGTTAAATTTTAATTTCAATTGGTTGAAAAAAAAGATATTCATAATACGTATTTGCTTCTCTTCAATATACTAAGAAGCACAAAATTCTCTTGTGAGAGTCTGAAAATAACGTTCACGTTCACAGCCCTGTTCAGCCGCACAGTTTTATAAGGTATGACGATGGCATTTTTATTAAAGAGTTCTTTTTTTTCCATGGAATCGCTACACATGCAGATTCTTTTCTAAGAATTCTTATGTTCATAATACTTTCTCATGGCCTCTCTTTCCTACTTTGTGCCTTCCCATTCGTGCACCGCAACGCACCCACCGAGGCTTAAACGAAGAATGCCTATAGCGTATTAAACCTCCTTTTCCTATCAACCATTCCCTTGATCGAAACTATTATCTTGAACCTAAACATAGACAGGGAGCTCCACGACAGATACTTCGATGGATGAAGTAACTCAGAAGAGTAGGGCCATTTAAAACACGCATAGTATTAAAATTCTGTTGATGAAAAGTATATTATTTGTACAAATAAGAATAAATAAAATTATACAGCGATATCGGAAAATAAGCAAGAAGGTAAAATATAAGTTTAAGTTTATATAAGTTTAATTTGCGTTACTTTTTCATGCTAAATAGAGTTAGCTAAGTAAAGGGGTCTCGAAACAGCTCAGCGCCTGTCGAAATCTGCCACTGTTAGTGGGGGGGGGAGGATTCGATTCACCAGTTTGTTGAATTAAGAGTAAAAGGATGTGCGTTTTTTTATATTTTTTTTCTCCAGACTTTAAGTGATTAAAATAAGGAAACGAAATTTATGTTATGAAGAGCAAAGGTCCAATCTGTGAAAGGGAAAGAGCTTTCCAACATTTGTGTCTTCGTCAGGTTGAAGATTCTCAGTTGTTTTTGAAAGGATTGTTGTCACTTATGGCACTGGCCGTGGGCAAGGCCCGCTGATATATCAGCAGATTTTAAGCCGAAGATATGCGTCTCCAACTAGGGCCAAGAGTACGACTTTAGCTACACACTCATCACAGCCTCTTTTTACAGGGGGGCACAGTCACACATTTCACAGATAACAGACAGAACAACCATGCTCGAACTCGGGACTCCCAGAATACGAGGAAGACGCGCTACCTTTGTGCCAGAAAGCCGGCGTTTTTTGAAAAGATAATAAATTGATTAACTCCATAGAATCTTCCGGTGTTTATTATAATAGCCACGTAATTGCAATAATATAGCCTCAATATCGCTATTGATTTTTCATCTCTATCCAAGTTCGCTCCGGATAATGAAGAATAAAGTGTAACTTCCAATTTCTTTGAAATTTCCGAGTTAAAGTGAGAAAGGAATATTGTAAGTTCATTTTTAGAGTTTCTCTGGGTCATAAAAAATGCATATTATATATATATATATATATAT
>JAOUZG010029365.1:1915981-1986152 GCA_026289955.1 Argiope argentata
AAAAATCGTCAGCGATTTCATTATCTCGCCAACGCATCTATATCGCCAAATCGATAAAATGTGGCGATCTTTTCTAAATTTCCTTAGAACGGTCTTTTCTCGATGATATGCGATTCCGTTACAATAAATTTTATACCATTAAGCTATTTACAAATATTTACACGGCAATTCAGAAATATTTGCATCTAATTTACACAAAGTTCACAACATTATGTACATAAAACGCGATTTTATGAATAAGATTTGATTTGAATCAACAGTCGTAAAGTTTTATAGAGACCTTTATTCTTTACCATTTCAAGGAAATGGTCCAATTTTGATTCAGTATCTTTTGCGAAAGGTTTGGCGTAACAATATTTAGACAGAAAACTGAAAAAAATATTTTGAAATTGCATAGTTTTAGAAAGAAAAAAAAATGCTAGGTTGCAATTAGAAAATAATCGTATTCCGTGAGAAAATACGATTCCGTGCGACTCAGAAGTTAAAGGAAATGCTTTTCACGGAATCGATTAGTGACGAATTGTAACACATACACACACACACTTGTTGCCAGACTGACTTCCCGCTTTTCAACATCGATGACTTGTTGAAATCCGACGGAGTTGATGTCAGATTCGACACAAAACAACGAAGAGCAGACGGCTCAGAGAAAGAACTTTAATAAAAATGACGAGTTGCAGCTTAATGACAAGGACGAACTGTATTTTGATTCTCTAACCTTTTTACTTTATTTTTTATTCAACATCCTAACCTGAAATCTGTAGAAATGAATTAAATATCTACGATTCAATAATCGTAATTATTGTTGCGGTCTATCACCAACACACACATATACATACTATGTGCCGTGAATTGATCGTGTTTCTTTATATTGGATATATGTATATATGATTAAATAACTAAATATATATTCAGAGCGTTGCAGAATTCGACTGAAAAATTCAGAGGGGCGATTGTAGGCATCGTGAGGATAATAAATCTCCACATAACAGAGGGTCCCAAATGACGTTCAGTTGGATGAAAATCACGAAATTAGAGAATTCGAGAAATGCTGGAAACTGAAAAATATTAGAAAAAAGATAACAAATAATGTTTCAAATATGATCTTTTTGAACGCGAAAGCACATTCTTAATTTTTTTTCATGTTGTTGACATGCCTTTTCTATGATCGAGGGGGTCGTAAGTTACTAAAAATGAAAAAAAGTAGTTTGGAACCCTTATTTGTAAAAATATTAAAGCTTGGAAAAAATAAAGGCCTGAAAATGTAAAGAATTTTAAATTCTTTAATTTGATATAAGTGTTGAGGTTCCTTCGATTGAACCTATTACTTATTAAATCCTACATTAAGCAGCAAATAAATCGGCACAGTAATATTTCGAATTTAAAATTTACAAGGCAACGAAAAATCATTTTTACAACCTCGGATCCTGTGTGCGCTGCCCAGATTCTAAGTTTAGAGAAAATTCTTGACATCCCCGTTTCAGCCGGCGTCATTTGGGAAAATGTAACAGACAGATTTTTAATTTTCGACATACCCACTCAAACTTCACTTGATGAACTGGCTGAGGAAATAACCCAAAATAATGATGTTGAAATAGTTGAAATGATAAGATTTATCGGATCCAGCTCGACCGGAGATTCTTTACCTGTCATCGTCAGAATACTCAGCACTGCGTTACCAGAGTCCATTAAAATTAGGTTTACGAGCCAAAGAATCTAGAAGTTTGTAGACGAACCCCGACAATGCACGAAATGTCATAGTTTCATGCATCCAACAAGAATATGCACCAAACAGATCTGACATATATGTGGTGAAACATATGATGGCCAATGTAACACTTCGATATCGCTGTCAGAACACAGCGATATCGAAACCTCGTTCCCATTACATCAGGAAACGACAAATGTTAAAATTTAAATACCGAAACCATCTAAGTGCTGGAGAGGCCAGACGCCTCTTCCAACAGTCCTTAAAATCAGTTTATTCTAATGTATCCAAATCAAGCATACCTGTAATTGAAGATGAGGAAGCTGTAAATCAAAAAAGTGAAGCCATTGTTAAAAATTTCACATAGAAATTAGAATAACCAACAAATATGCTTATTGAAATCTTTCAAAAAAAACTTTTAAAAAATTACTGCAAAATCTTGTCAGCACATTTAAGCAAGGAGAATCAAACAAATCTCCGGGTTGGAAAAGAAGGAACAAAAGTCATGACTGAAACAACGGGCATTTCGATGCAATGAGATACAGGCGGTCCTTCAGGTTTAGTTTATAAAGAGTTTTTTGGTAGGGTTTTTCTCGCTCGTTTTATTTAATTTCAATTTTTCAGGTTAGTTAAAAGTGGAATTGTTTTTCTTCCTTTTAACAATTCGAGTTCGAATTTACAAGCCTTATTTTCGAATCACTTTTGCGTTTTGTCCTCCAAAAAAAAAGTCCAAAAAAAGTCCGAAGTCTATAAATAATGGCTCAAAATTTGGGCTCGAACTAATAAGTCTCGTAGAGGCATTGTTTGAAATGTGTCTAAAATTTTGAAATGTGATTGGGCAAGTTTGTTGAAAACAGGACAGAAGTAGAAAAATAAACTGCTGATACTGTTGCCGGCAATTTCGACAAATTGTTTTGTTCTTGGACCGTGATTTTTGAAAGCAACTGATTTCAAAATCATGGTCCGATGGAAAATCATGATTTTTCGATGCGCCTTTGTTCTGAGATTTCGGATATTTATATTGTTTTGCTTTGTTTTGGAGAAAAAGAAACCCAAGTATTTTAGGTGTGGTTTCCATGGGAGGTTAAAACCGGCATATGAGATAACAGGAAATGTAGACATTTTTTTTTTCTTGAGATATCAGCGATTGCACATTTTTCTGGGGATATAGAAAGTTTCCAATAATCACACCACTTTTTCACATTATCCATCGTATTTTGCAGTTTCCTAATGATGTTGTCGAGCGAAGTATTTGAACAGTAGATAAAAATATCATCAGCGAAAATCGAGCATTTTACACCTTCGTCTAAAGTTTCGTGAAATCAAACATAAAAATAGCAAAAAGAATCGGAGATAACACACAACCCTGTGCTAACCCTTTCTGGATGGGTTTCGAGCCTGAGAGGTGATTTCTCCAACGAATTTGAATTTTTCGATCCTGCAGGAAGTGATGAATGAATTTTGCAATGTCTCCGGAAATACCTATTTGAAGGCACTTTAAAATAAGACCATCGATATAAACCGAATCGTATGCACTCTTAATATCCAAATTAATTCCAACAATAAAGTCTCTTTTTGAATGGAATTCCATAATATCTCGGTGTATGTTATAAATTGCCAATTGATTGTCTCGAAGTGACAAGAATCCAAAAATATCTGGGGGTATTTTTTTAAAGACTAGAAGAAAGTGTGTTAAACGATATGTTAAAATCCTTTCAAATATTTTTGCACAGACTGAGGTTAGAGCAATTGGTCTGTATGATTCTAATCTTGATTTGCCCTTTCCAGGTTTGGGGATTGGAACAATAAGCGAGAGCCTCCAATCTTGGGGGATTTTAGCTGTGGAAAAAATATCTTGAAAATATTCTGTAAGTTTACCTACTTGGGCTTTTGTTAGATTTTTGAACCATTTTGCAGGAATACCAACCGCACCGGGGGAACTGTTTTTTGTTTTGTGGATTGCTCTCTCAACTTCTTGAATACAGATTGGGTTATTGAGAAAAGAGTGGGATTCTTCGTTTAGATCTAATGAAATAGGTTCGTGGTAAGTGCTATTTGAAGTATAGTTGAGAAACAGTTTACCTTTCTGAACAGGATTAGAAATATATGGTTATTTTGGAAAATTATATTGGAGATATTGATCTCCTGTTGTGAGTGGCTACTGATTTTTCGAATCATGGTATAAAACATACGAGGGTTGCGAGAGATACTACAAATGGAATCCCAATAGTTCCGACTAGCGCTTTTCATACTCCTTCGGAGTTTATATGTATATTTTTTGTATTTTATCCAATCTGAAACTGAAATTTGTCTTTAAGCTTTCGTTTTGAATTTTTTTTAAGAAATAAAAATTATGACACGCGATGTTCCACCAAGGAGGATAAGAATTATTCTTTAAAGTGGAGTGTTTGGTATTAATTTTGACTTCTTCAGAAACCTTAGACATAATTTTAGACATGGTATTGTCTTGAGAAAAAAGGATTTGACCAGTATTTTCCATAATCCTTTTCCAGTTAATAGATTTAATGGTGAGGGCACTCTGTTCTAGATTTGTCCATGTTGTTACAATTGGATTATGATCACTTTCGAATGTCGAATCTATAACTTGACACGAAATTTGATGATATATTGAGCTTGAACACATTATTGGATCTACAGGATGGAAGTATTTCTGGTATACGCTGTATATGTAGGGGAATCCGTTTTAAGGAGAACAAAATTTGAATTTTGAAGCCAATCAACGAACGTATTGCTTAAAGCATTGGAAAAGTTTGAACCCCACATGGAGTGATGCAGATTAAAATCCCCAAATATAAGTGCTGGTGACTCCAAAGAATAAAAGAACGATTTGGCGGGACCAATGTCAAACCCCTGTGGTGCATATATGTTGACAATGACACATTTGATATTTCTAAAGACTACTTCAACAACAAGTATTTCGACATTATTATTATCAAAAGTAGGGGAAGGAATAATACTATCAGAGCCGCTGTTTGGAATACCTGTTAACAAACCTCCTCCTGGACGATTTGAACGATGAAAGGAAAAAACTGCATACCCTTGTCGGATACAAAATCATCTTCTTTGAAAAAAGTTTCCTGAAAAATCCAGAAAGATGCAGTAGAGAAAGGGGGAATTTTCAACCAAATTCATTTCTTTTTTAAACCTCTACAGTTCCACTGAAGAAAACTCATAAGTTAAAGAAAACGAGAAAAATAAGGGCGAAGAGATCAGTTCCCAAAATTAAACAAAAAGGACAAACACACCAAGACAACTTGCAAGCAGAAAGCAAAAGCCAAAAAACAAACAAGACAACAACAACAAAGACTGAACAATATCATGACTCTCCTGGGTCAGCTTGCCTCAAAGAGTTTTTAGCACCTTTATTTTGAGCAGCAGATCTCTTTCTGTTAGGCGAGGTTGTAACAGTGTCCTTCTGCGAGATTAGGTTAAATATGTGCTGGAGAAGAGCTTCAAAAGATGTTTCGAGCATTTTTACTTGGGCAACCGTCTGCTGTTCCATTTTCACCAGCATTGTTTGAACCATCTGCTCCATTTTTTGCGTAAGAGATGTTTCCAAGGTGGAGTTGCACATATTTGATTTAACCACAGTTGTGTATTCTTCATTAGTCGATCTGCCGAGAGTGCGTCGTGCTTCTCCTGATGTCATATGATTTCAGGATTTATGCTCTAAAACTTTTTGCTCCCTAATATAATGTGGAGATGATTGTGATTGTGATGAATGAGAACCTTCACAGTTGATGCACTTGGCAGGAGTTTGGCAAGGACCAACATGTGATATTCCACATTGAGGACATATTTGCGATTTTTGACATGTACGAGTAAAATGAAAAAAAAAAAAAGCATTTTAAGCATTGCCTCGGACGATCAATAAATGGTCTTGAATCTTGAATGTAAATATTATGGGATCTGGAGCGACAAAGGCTATAATCCCAATAAATGGTCTTACTTTCTGCCGTATGAACCATAAGCGGACATATTCTGGAAGCTCTGTTCCTAATATTGTAACAAGGATTGGTGATATGTCATTAGTAGAATTAGCTTTAATAAAACGACGCATATGCGTGATTATTAATTCATTATTTTCATTAAGTTAATTTGCTAACTCTTCAAGCAATGTAGAGGTCGGGATGTCCGAAATCAAGAATTGCGATGTGAAATTTTCTCAAATAATATCCGTAGCAATCGGAGTGTTTAAGATTTTGTTTAACGAAAGCAATTTAGATGCACAAGTAGTATCCGTCGTGGTAAACATGATTTTACCTTGAAGTGTATAACGCATGTGTGTATGTATAACGCATGTTTATTTGATACGGTAATATTTATTTCATTGTACTTAAAATGACTACGCAAATATATATGTTCCTTCTTTGTTTTTTCACTGAAATATAGTCTATCCGGTGCCATGAGAGCCATTGGATTTCGGTGTTAAATAAATTCATAACTGGTAAAAGCAAGCCTGAAATATTTTATCCTGTCGCGTATTGTACTACTTTCACATTTTGTAAGTGGCAACATGTATAAAATCAGATTCAAAATAAAGGAAGGAGAGAGTTGTTCGATAAAAATGTCTGATACTGTTTTACTTTTTAAAAAGCTATAGGAGAAAGAGAAACAAGTTTGTTTTCTGCATTTCTCAACATTTGGTGAACCCGGAAGTGATCTTATGAAAGTATTCAATTGATATACAGGTCAGATGATTTATTTATCTTTTAGTAGATGATATTTTGACCGTTAAAAATCAGAGGATATATTGCATTTTGCTTTCGTTATTTGTGTCTGCGTTTATGGAAATGGAAGCACTAATTCAGAGACGGAAACCTGTTAGAGCATCTTTTACGCGAATATGTAACGGAATTAAACTTGAAGTAGTAAAAGAAAACCCGGATGAAGAATTTATAAGATCAAAATTGTCAACTTTAGAACGTTTGTCAGAAGAAATTCGTTCTTATGATATTCAAATTTTAGATTCAGAATATTCTTCTGAAGAACTGTTTAACAGTGAGTGGAAAAGCATCGAAGAATACAGAGAAAAATTGGATTTAATTAAAGTAAAAGTTGAAATATTCTTTTCCCGCCAAACTGAGCAATCCGTCGCCAGTGTGTCTCCAAATTTAAACAAACGAAAACTCAAGCTGCCTGAAATAGTATTAAAACAATTCGGTGGAGATATTAAGGATTGGTTGCCGTTTTGGGGTCAATTCCAACGAATTTATGATGATAAAGAAATTCAGAACGAAGATAAATTTCACTACTTGATCCAAGCCACCATACCTGGCACTAGAGCACGTAATATTGTGAATAGCTTCCCGGCGACTGCGGAAAATTATCAGAAAGTAATAGAAAGCTTGAAAAATAGATTCGGACGGGAAGAACTGTTAGTAGAATTTTACATACGAGAACTGTTAAGCCTAATCATTAAAAATGCAACTGAGCAGAGGAAAAAGTGCAGTGTATCCGAGCTGCACGATAAGTTAGAATCGTATTTACGTTCGTTAGAACCAATCGGAATGAAAAGCGATAAATACGCTGCCATGTTATTTCCGCTCGTTGAATCTTGTATTCCAGAGGAGTTTGGCTAAGAAATTATGCATCAATAATTACAGAAGAAAATACTTATTCCGAAAAATTAAAACAATTATTATTATTATTGAGAAATGAAGTTGAGGGAGAGCAGCGAATTTATCTGGCAAAATCTGGATTCAAATTGGATTTTGATGCGCGGAATGAAAGTAGAAGGGATAGAAGATTAAAAAATGAAGATCCCGTGCCTACAGCGAATGAGCTATTCTCAGGTCATCGGAAAATATTTAACCTCGGAGAAGAGAGCTCTCGCATTTTTTGTGATAAATCACATGGAAGCCTAAACTGTTTTGTGGCTCAAAAAATGAGTTCAACTCAAAGGAATGATGAAGTTAAGAAGAGGCATGGATGTTTCATCTGTCTAAAAATTGGACATAGGGCCAAGCAATGTAGATCAACTGTACGATGCTTGATATGCTTAAGAAGACACTGGGCTGTAATGTGTTCAGACTTGCAAACATGTAAAAAGAAAGATGATAGAATTATGGAAGAAGATGCGCCAAAGGTATCTTTAGCAAATACCAGTTTTAGTTGCCCTGATGAAGTGTATCTTCAAACATTATTAGTGCAAATTGAATCTAATAAAAGTCAGAAAACGGTAAGGGCACTTATTGACACTGGATCCCAGCGTTCATATATATTAAAAGGAACGGCTGAAGATATTGAGTGTCATTCAAACGAACAGAAACTTTGATCCATGCTCTTTTTGGAGGAGCCACAACAAAGAGAGAAACTCACAGACGTTATGAAGTATCTCTTATTAGTCTATATGGCAATTATTCTAGAAGATTAAACCTCTTGGAACAATCGAAGATTTGTGGACCAGTGACAAGTTTGCAGTCTGGACCATGGATGGAAGAAATTAAACAAAAAGGTATCACTGTCTCCGATTTAGGAAGAAAAGACCTAAAAATAGAAATTCTTATTGTAGCAGACGTCGCAGGTGCATTGTTCACGGGAAATGTTCACAAATTACAAAACGGGTTGGTTGCTGTGGAATCTTTGCTTGGATGGACAGTTATGGGGAGAATAAATTATTACACCTCAAAAAATAATATGTGTATCGCCTCTGAAATAACGTCCATGTTGATTCATAGTAGCGACATTGAAAACTTGTGGAAACTAGAGGCATTGGGAATTAAAGATTCCAAAGAAAATAGAAGTGATGTCGAATTACAAGAAGCAGTATGGGATCATTTTAACAAGACCCTAAAAAGGACAAATGATAGATATGAAGTCTCTTTACCTTGGATCAACGAGAAAGACAAATTACCCAGCAACAGAGAAATAGCGGGAAAAAGATTAATTTCCACGACAAAGAAACTCATGCTGAAAGATAAAACAGAAGCTTACAATGCAGTGTTAGAAGAATGGGTTGAATCTGGAATAATAGAAGAAGTACCAGAAGAGGAAAAAAAATGTACACAGTCATTAACTTCCACACACGCCGATATTCAAAGAGAACTCTACAACATCCATAAGACCAGTTTTTGATGCTTCGTGTAAGCAGAAGGAATTTCTTTCCTTTAACGAATGTCTCGAAAAGGGTGAAAATTTAATCGAATTAATACCAAGCTTGCTTCTTGATTTTAGACGAGGAAAAATAAGAATTATTTCAGATATCAAAAAGGCTTTCCTTCAGATATCTATTGGAAAAGGTAATCGTGATTTTCTGAGATTCCTGTGGCGGAAAGACTCTACACAAAAGGAAATAAAAGAATTTCGACACTGCAGAGTAGTTTTTGGATTAAAATGTAGTCCATTTTTATTAGGTGCCGTGATAAATTTGCATTTGGATCAGAGTGATATTTCTCTAAAAGCAATAGCTTCAAAATTGAAATCTTCCTTCTACGTAGATAACTGTGTCACGTCAGTCGATTCGAATGAAAAAGCAGAAGATTTTATTGAAAAGTCAACTCAATTGATGGCAAGTGGTAACTTTGACTTGAGAGGTTGGGAGCAGACAGAGGAGCAATACGAAATCGTCAAAAGGTGAACTACTAAAGGTTTTTGGTCTTATGTGGGATAAGTTTGAAGATTCACTGTTTTGTGATATACCTAATATCGATTTAGATGGTATCATAATTACTAGACGAAAAATGCTATCCATTGTACAGAGAGTCTTCGATCCAATTGGGTTTAGCTGTCCTTTCACACTTCGACCAAAGGTGTACTTGCAAAATAGTTGGGAAACTAAATTGAGCTGGGATGCAGAGCTGCCTGAGGAAATCAAAAGAAAATTCTTAAAATGGGTTAAGGAATTACCCTTGTTAGCATCAGTAAGGATTCCTAGGCAAGTTACTCTCACCGATGGGCTGTCTTTTAGCCTCCATTCATTTTCCGATGCTTCACAAGGGATCTTATGCGAATGTAGTCTTTTTAAGAATCCAAAAATTAGGTGAAGTCAAAGTGACACTATTGCAAGCTAAAGCCAGAGTAATTTCGTTGAAGAAAACAACTATACCAAGACTTGAATTGCTTGCTTGCCTTATTGGAGCGAGATTGACTTCAACCATTAAGAAGAACCTCAAGATCGTAATTTCAAAAGAGTATTATTGGACTGATTCTTCAACGGCGCTCTTTTGGATAAAAAATATGCAAGCCTGGGGAACTTTTGTGAACAACAGAGTTTCTGAAATTAGGAATCTGACAGACTTTAGAAATTGGCACCATATATTTGGTACAGAAAATCCAGCCGACATGCCATCAAGAGGATACTCAGTGAAGAAACTTATTGAATCCAGATGGTGGGAGGGACCTCGTTGGCTGACAATGTTGGAAGATGAATGGCCTCACTCTGTGCCAATCGATGACAAAGTAGAGGTTGACAAAGAAAAACGTAGATAAGTACTGACGTCATTAAGTTATGTTGATGATTTTCCCTCGCGAGTCTTTAACTACTTTTCAAAGTACACGAAAATACTGAAAATGGTGGGTTGGATATACAGATTTATAGGGAATTGCCTGAAGACAAAAGAAGAAAGAGAAGACGGCGAGTTAAAGGTAAATGAGTTAAAAGTGGCAGAGAAATGTATTGTAAAGATCATTCAACGTGATGCATTTTCTTCAGAAGATATAAAGAAGCTAAAGTTACTTAGTGTGTTTAAAGACGAGGAAGGCATTTTACGAGTTAAAACTAGATTAAATGAAAGAAAAGACCATCACAATTTTATTTTTCCCATGTTACTTACGAAGAAGCATGCAGTTGTAGAGAAACTAATACTTCATAAACATTTTTTTTTGTCTCATGCCGGGATACACATATTAATCTCCAAACTTCGAGAAAACTTTTGGATTATCAAAAGCAGATCGACTATACGAGGAGCTTTATCTCAGTGTTTTAGTTGTAGAAGGCATGAAGGTAAAGCACTGCAGACAGTACCAGCTGCTTTACCCGAAAATAGAGTTAGAGATGCTAAGATTTTTGAAATTGTGGGTGTTGATTTGGCCGGCCCACTAATTTTGAAGAACAAGAGTAAAGCTTGGATCATACTTTTTACCTGTGCTGTTTTCAGAGCAGTTCCTTTGGGACTGATTTTGACCCTCTCTACACAGGGAATTTTACTTGGATTTCGAAGATTTATTGCTCGTAGAGGGCGGCCATCAATAATTTACAGCGACAATGGTAGTAATTTTGTCGGATCCAACAATCTCTTCAAATCGATTGGAACATCATTGGAAGAGACGCTGCCATACTTAAGATAGACTGGAAGTTTAGTCCACCAGCAACACCATGGTGCGGCGGCTTTTGGGAACGACTTGTGCAAATGATTAAGAAACTTTTACGTCGCATCTTGGGCCGGGCATCTTTAAATTACGAAGAGTTAATGAGCGTGTTGTGCGACTGTGAATCAACAGTGAATTCCAGACCACTCACATATGTGGCAGAGGATTCTAACGATCCTTTGACACCATCCTTGTTTTTAGGTAAAATTCCAGAGTTTGGTGTGCCTGACTTGGATCACCTAGATCGAGTTGATTTCAATAAGAGGCTTAGACATCTTCAAAGTGTGCGTGAATTTCTGAGAAAAAGGTTTAGACTGGAATATCTCAGTTTATTGGTTCAACGTCCATCAACAATCTTAATTTCCAAACGGATTAAAGTTGGAGATTTAGTTCTTATCGAGTGCGACAACAAACGCAAAGTGCTATGGCCTCTAGCCAAAGTAATAGAGATATATCCAAGCAAAGACGGCAACATTCGTGTTGTTCGGGTCAAAACCGCTTCCGGTGAATTATTTCGACCAGTAAAGTTAATATTTCCCCTCGAAATACCTTCATCTTTGGAGTCAGATGAGAAAAATGAATCTGAAACACTTGAAAAGGAAAATATGGTTTCTGAATCACCAAGGAATAATTCTGTTTCAGAGTTGTTCCGGAGGTTTAAAACTATTGTGACTAGATTTGGAAGACAAGTTAAACTCCCATCCAGGCTTATTACATGAACTCTAAGTAACTTCAAAATTTAAATACTAAAAACTGAATTTTAAACATTTAATAAATAACTTTAATTGTTGACATAGTTTTAATTGTTTTATTAATTTTTTGATTAATATATGTGTCATTAATCAAAAGGTGGGAGGATTGTTAATTAAATTCATAACTGGTAAAAGCAAGCCTGGAATATTTTATCCTGTCGCGTATCGTACTACTTTCACTTTTGTATGTGGCAACATGTATAAAATCAGATTCAAAATAAAGGAAGGAGAGAGTTGTTCGATAAAAATGTCTGATACTGTTTTACTTTTTAAAAAGCTATAGGAGAAAGAGAAACAAGTTTGTTTTCTGCAATTCTCAACATTCGGTATTCTGATGCGAATCCTCTTCTAGCATATCATGAACGCAAAATGAAGAGTGTGACAGTTTCAAAGTGCAAAACTCAAAAAGTGAGCAACAAGGAAGAAGAAAAAATTCTCAACCTTACCTGAAAAACTTGAAACAAGAATTGAAGAACGAACAAGAAAAACAAGAAACAAACCACTGAAAAAAAATTGAGATGGTGACTTAAACGCAGTCAGGCAGCAGTTTCGGGAGGAAGCTCCTACACTACGACCTAACCTCACCGCCTCTCTCTCTCCTATAGACAGCCTTGACTTGACTTGAATATAAACATTGAGGGCTATAGCGGCAAAATCTGTTATCCCATAGGAGCGAAAATGTTACAGTTAAAGTATATCAAAGTACTTGAAGGCTTGATTAAAGATGTTTAGATGTTGTTTGCTTGCGAGAGCTTGAGACAGAAGAGAGGCAAAAGAAATGTTCGGCTGTTGGATGCTGCGTTTTTTAAAGAGCGCTTCTCTGTGGAGAAAATATTTTGAGCATTTTAACAAGATGTGGCAAATGTCATTGTCTTCGTGACATTGAATGCACAAGGGGTTATCTGAGAGATTGAACCCGTGGAGAAGACTTGGAGTAATGATCATTTTACAAATCACTCGTGCAATATCGGCAACCTTATTTTTAAATGCTTACAGTTTTGTATAACAGGCAACATGGCAAAGTGGTTGTCCAATTTACTTCAATCCAATACTTTTCAGATTCGAGGAGACACTACCTTTCCAGTAACAGAACACTGAACCGGATTCACCAATTCTGTCGTTATCTTTATGCACTACTTCCGTAAACTGATAGAGGAAAGAATTGAAAGTACCCTCTTTGAAGATGATATCTTTATCTTCTAAAGCTATCATTCCTGGGAAACCATTATAAAAAATGGAAAGTATATGCAAGTGGTGCAATTATTAGAAGCAAGAAATTACTACAGAGAAAGGCGCAATAGCTGAATTGTCAAAGAAAAAAAAACTGCAACTTCTCTATGTATTTCTTATATCCCTAGTAGCACAACTATATTGTACAATATGGAACAATATTCGCAATATTGTTTAATATAATATCGAACAATATTGTGCAATATTATGCAACAGGATGTGCTACCTGGGATGGGACAACCTTTAAAATGGGTAAATTCTTAGTCAAATTTCTTGGCATTCATTTTTCTAAAAAGAACAAAAACTCAGTAATCTTTAAAAATCTTTGAAATCAATCACTTAAAAAGATAAATGGGCTCAAAACACACATCTTCACGTAAAAAAAACATGGGCCCAAAACTAAAGATATTATTAATATCACAAATAATAGCATTTTCAGCATAATTTACTATGATTGCGCCATAATCAAAAGTTTAAAGCATGCAATACTACTCAAACTATGGCCTTGGGAATTGCTTTAGCCCTCCCAAAATGAACACCGAATGTTGTAATTCTGAAAATTGCTTCTGAATGAATTCTTTTTGAAAAAATTAAGCGACTTGTTTCACAATTCTTTATTAAATAAATAGCAAATGGTAACAAATAGCAAATTCTTTATTAAACAAATAGCAAAAAACAATAGCTCCATTTCTAACAGATCACTCCTATAATAGTTGTGACATTCAATTAACTACCATAGACAACAAATCCATTTCGTTTAGTTTCAAGAATTTAAACGGCTTTACCAACCAAACTATCACCTTGCCTGAAAAACCAACGGCTAACTCTTATATCTTTGAAATTTTTCTTATGGACTTTAAATTTCAAGAAAAAATCTACCAATCCAAATAAAAATTAATTACTACTTTAATGAATGCATTTGGAATTTTTTCCTGATCATTTTTTAATTGGTACTGATGCATCCAAAATGCCCCAGCACCTCAATTGCTGGTTAAACTTCTATCCAAAAATTCATCTTTCGAGTCCCTTCTGTTAATTCCATTTTTATTGCAGAAAGTTTAGTCATTGCTGAAGCATAGATGTCCTCGCTGTTCTTGGAAAAAATTGTTTAATTCTTCTAGATAGCTACTCTTAGTTCACATCGTTGAAGAATATTTCTCTCTTGTCGTCAAAAATTATCCAACGTATATCATCCAAAGCTGAAATTCTATCCAAACTAAATAAAAAAATATCTTTCTTGCAGGTACCTGGTCATTCGAATATAATCTGGAACAAGCTCAGATCTCTTAACCAAAGAAGTTACAGAAAATATACATTGGATTGAATGGATATCTCCTGAAGATATAATTTCGAACCTGAAGACAGCATCGCATCAGATTACAATCAGTAATAATAGAAACAGTAAATACTTCGTCCCCTTAAGAGACGTTCCTAGCATTGAAACACTGTATCTCAGGTCCAAAAATTGAAAGAAAGATTTTGTCTTGGCCAGACTAATCAGGAAACGAGTATAACCTCAGGACTGTTGAATAGTTTTAATCCTTTTTCATGAGTGCAAAAACATCAAAGATATTGAACACATAATTTTCTCGTGCAAAAAATATACATACTATAGAGGCAAATTGTGGACTTTTCTATAGTTATCTAAACAAGATATCTCCTTTAAAAATGTTTTGGGTAAAATAACTGCTAACAAGATCAATCTGCAAGAGTATACTCTGCAAGTGTTCAAGCACTTCAACATTTCCTAAATTTTTTACCACATCCTGTTGAGACTTTTTTGTGTGTGTGACTCGTTTTTTTATTATCTCCACCTTCTCCTGTTGCGGGAACGCTCCATCTTATTGTACCTCTTCTTTTCACTGGAACTCCCGAATATGTGCTAAATCGCATCAGTGGAACTGCTTTTAACAGTAGACTGACAAAAACTTCTAGCTGGTTTTTTTTCTGTAATCTCTTATGTTTATTGATAAAACTCTTCTCTCTACATCTGGAATCCGGGGATATCAGCCATTGTTGCTATCAATCCTAGTATCTTACTTCTTTCTCAAATTCATGGATGTATAATAGTGCATGCTTACTTTCAGAGTGTTAAACATGAAGATTCCTGATGAAATTAAGCTCCCAAGTAGCACACAAATATTGTACAATATTGATCAATATTCTTAATATTGTTTAATACTATAAATATCGTACAATATTGAACAATATTATGCTACATGATGTGCTACCTGGGCTATCATTAAGTTTTGAAACTAATTGTGTATGTATTTGTTACCCACAGTTCTTATTTGTGGATAACACATACCTCTTATATGTAATGTAATGTTATATTAATGTAGTATATGTAAATATAAAAATTACACAAGCTTGATTTCTGAGATCAATAACTTCTAATTTGAAAAAGAACGTGTTAGGTGACAAATTAACACGCCAACACGCCTAATTCACACATTTTTAATTTCTTTAGTTTAATAACGTATGCAGGGGCAAATTTGGGTCCTAGAATTTGGTTTGAATCACCAACTCAATGGCTTAAATCAATAAAATTGTAGCTGATGCATCATTTTTCCACTAAAAAGGATAATTTATTTAAACTGCGATGATTCCTATTTTCTAAGGAAATGAAATTGAACTGCTTACTGTGGAACGGTTGATGAACCGACCAATGTATGTGGTTCACTCATTCCCTGAAATGGATTCGTCCTCTTTTGATCAATTTTTTTTTATCGTTATCGCTATCTACAGAGACGAAAAACTTGATTCATCGAATTGCGGATTATTATTGATATTTAATGCTTTCGTCGTCGTTTGTGAGCATTTGTTGATAAACATTGGATATAATTTTAACTGAAATCTTTAAATGTAAGCAGCTTTTTTTTTCTTTTAATAAACATAATATTTTGGTGTGAACTTGCATAATTATGAATTATTAAACAGGGAGAAATTTATTCTCAATGCCTGATTAGCCAACTTCATATTTCATTAAATTTCAAAAGCAGTAATAATAATTCTTGAGTACTGTAAATAATTTAAATGAAAATGTGTGTCAATGTCACATATGTAATATAAGTACCGCCCCCCCCAATATAAGCATATTATGTTGATTAAGATCACCTTAAGATATTTTTTTAATATATTTGAAATATTTATGATGCAACCATTCACGTTTATTCTACGGGGTTATTTTTTCTTTTCGTACTATGCAAATTGAATTTTGTCTGAAAATACTTTAAAATATTTTGATGTTTTGCTCGTGTAATTATCTATATTCACTATAAGAATTTTGAAATATATGATTGGTGCTGCTTTATTGTAACAAAAGAAGAAAAAAAAAAGTTTTGTTGTTGCAGTAGTGAATCCGTGAATTAATTGTTAATATTCAATAATTCATTGTTAATTCGCACTGATTTGTTAATTGGGAGAAATTTTCATGGGAAGTAAAGAATGATTTTGATTTTTTCGTGATTTACTCTTTTCTTTTGTACACTTACTGTTTCATTAAAAAAAAGAAAAGAAAAGAAACTATATGTGTACTAAATTATTTTTATTAGGAATCTATTTTATCTATATATTATTGATCCATTGAATTTTCAGTACCCTCTTTAGTTTTATAAAGTGAAGAATTCTATCCCCAATGCTGAGTAATAAATCCTTAAGGTATTAATTTTCCTCTTAACTATTCATTTTAGGATAACCATTCATTAGGTTCTGGTGTTTGCATTCTTAACTTTGTTTGTAATATGTAAATTTGTTGGAAAGTTTTATAAAGATTCTGAATTAAGTAAATATTTAAAATCTAAATGTCTTTCTCTTTGCATCTTGTATAGATTTATAAAAAAAAATACCTATTCAGCTATTTTTTATGTGTAAATAATATTTTCAATTAACATATTAGATTATTGCTTAGTTTTATATTAAAATATGCCCATTTGATTTCCAAAATTTAAAAAAAAAAGTAGGTTTCAACTTTTTAAAAAGAAAATAGAGTGATATTTATAAGTAATTTTCTGAGCCAAGTTTGATAATTTGACATGAAATTTAAGAAATCTGCAAATTTATACTAATTATGATGTATAAAAATTATTAAGGTAGTTAAATAACTTTAAAAATCATGAGTTAAGCATGTTTTTAAAGAAAATATTGCATATAAATAAAGTTTAAAGTTAATTATATTATAAATAAAATAGCACTATATCATAAATAAGTATGAGGAGGTGAAACAGTTAATTAAAAATTGTTAATTTATCATTTATAAAATTAAAAACAGTTGAATTAACTGATAAGGAATTTAGAACAATAATTATAAATAGTTATTTTTAGAATTTTTAAGTAGAATAAAAACTTAATGCTTTCAGAATATTTAAAACTATATTTGAAAAAATTAAATAAATTATGAAATTCTGATTTCTAAAAATTAGTTTTTGACCTTTTTTTTAATTTTGATAATAAATTGATACACTTTATATGAAATTTTTAAACATAATTTCAAAGCAGGTAGTAAAATATGCAAAATTTTTAATTAATAGATCTGTAAATTTATATGTTATAAAAGAAATTTCTACAGTTTAATTAATGTAGCAAAATTAATATATTTTTATTACCCAGAAAAGAAAACTATGGTTTTGAAAATTAGATATGAACTTAAAATTTTTTGAACTTAAAAATTAGCTTGAATTTTAGGAAGTCTAATGTATTAGCCTTTTTAACCACCCACATTGGTCTAACCAATAAGGATGTACTTTAGACTATTGATTGAATTAGTCCAACTATTTTCTCTGTAGTTGTGAGTCACTCTAGAAGTTAGCCCCTTAACCATTGGTCAATTTTTCTGTTGTTGTGTGGTTCTAAGGTAGCCATTTTAAAATTTGGAGCTAATTTCTTCTTTTGTTTGGAAGTTGAACAAGGCTGTAGTTATAAAAGGTATTGTTGAAAAACTTAAATTACAGTGCCTTTCAACTTATTGTATAATCACTAAATATATATTTTTTAAAAATCAGTTAGAATTCAGTTTGATTATATGCGAGTGTGTGCAATTTCAAATATAAATTTCACATTAATTTTGAATTAATGTGTTTATATTCATTATTCAGAAATAATATGAATGGTAAAATAAGGAGATTTTTTTTTTGTTATATGAGACTATATTTGAAAGTTACATTAGAAGCTTTTATAAAACAGATAAACTATAATGATACTTTAAAAAAAATGGGTTAGGTTTAGTGTTTTTTTATTATTACTATTCTGATATTGCATTGTCCTTTAATTTCTTGTATAATCACTAAATTACATACACATATTTGCTAATAATAGTGAAGAGTGCATCTTTCAATAGTTTTTTAAAGATTGGTAATTTTTATAATTCATTTGTTATCTAAATAAAGATTTTCAGAAAATCACCATTAAATTATAGTTTATAATAGCATTTTATACATTATAATTTTATTATGATTAATATTTTAGACTTATGAACAGCAATTGGAGGCCATTATTAAATTTATCTTTTTTCTCTTAAAAAATATTTAGAAATAATAATCTATTATGCATATGATGTGAAGAAATTTAAAATTTATTTAAATATGCATTGTAATGAGTAAATAATATTTTCAATATTTAATGAGAGTTAAAACTGTCTTTATATATATATATATATATATAATGTAAATAAACATTTGATACCTTAGAAGTTTTTTACTTTCTTTTTATCTAATTCAGCTTCCTACATAAAAAGAAATAGCAAATAATTCCTAAGCCTATAAAATATATATAAATTATGTGACATTGTTCTTTTTCTCTTTTAAAATTGATTTTTTTGTCTATCAATTTAATTTGAATTTTTTAAAGTCGTAGTTTTCAATTGACCTTCCCTTAATACTGGGCACTTTCAGGATAACACTTCATAATTTATACTACCCTTTTATATTCTTTTGCTTTCTATGATTTAGTCTACAGGTACTTACCTTTTAATAATTTCTTTGCATTTTTTCAACAGTTTGCCTTTTACTTAAGTCTGAATATTGAGCTTTTGTTTCTGTTCATTTAGCATTAAGAGTTTTGTTTATTAATTTTTAGAATGATTTTTTAATACTAAAAACCATAAATAGTATTTGATAATATCTCTAAAATAATTAATATTCTTTTTTTTTTAAAAAATGCCTGCTGTATGTTTCCAAAAATTTCAAAACTATTAAATATAAATAAATTATGTTTAGTGAAATTTTGGAATGTAACAGCTACCAAAATGCATGTAAAAAATAATATATTTCTATGACTTTTGATCTAAAAAGTTTATATTGATTTATTTTTGCTTTTACTTTTGAACTATGACACATTTGTCTGATTGATTTTTAAGATGATTTCCCAATTTAAAATTTTTGTTTTAAATTTCCTGTAATATATATTGAACATGAATTTAAAAAAAAAACATATTTCTTATATTATTCTAAAAATTAGTGTACAAGAGCTTAAAAAAAATATGAAGAGATTATTAAGAAAAGAAATGTGTGAGATTATGCTCTATTTTTTTAAATTGTTCTTATTTTTAAACTTTCAAAGTATTAATAAACATTTTTTCAAGTATAATTAATAGATATATCAGTTTTTAATTTTTTCCTCTGCTGAAGCATTTTGGTAAATTAAAAGATAATGGTTTTTAAAGCTTCACTAATAGATAACAAAGAAAAGTCTGCAGAATGGACCTTTTTTTAAAATGACACCATTAAAAAATGACTATATTTTTAATAACTGTCAATTTTAGTTGCAGTCAGTTGTTAAAAAAAATGGTAAAGGTTGCGTATAGTGTGCCCCTTGCCGCGCCAAGGATGCCAAGTCGCCAATAAAGATGGCGGACAAAGTAAACAAACACTTCTATGGGATAGTTACGGTTACGACTTTGCGCAATATAAATAAGATTTTTTTTTTACCGATAAGCATTGTCTTCTTTAATTTTTTTTGAAGGCTCCGGGCAAAATTTTTTAACTTAAAAAAACATCCTACGGCTTCGCTAGGCCGGAGAGCGAAAAACTAGTAGCTTCGCTAGCACATTGAACATAAGGAATGTGCGGATAACATGAACTGTAAATAATAAATAATTGAGGAAGAGAAAGATGCAAAAAAAAGGGGGGATTTAATAGGAAATTTAAAAGAACGAGAATTATTTGCGAGAAATGTGAATAATTCTATTGCAGACGGTTTTTAAAGGAAGCAGACGACTTCGTAAAGAAATAAATCAGACGATTTTGTGAAACCGCATACTGAAAATTAAAATGAGTAAAGGAATAAATATTTTATATTCGCATTAAAAATATAATTGAAATTTCTTATTAACTATACAAAAAAATCTTAATTATAATACAGATCAAAAATAAAATATTTAATTGATATTATTTTATTATTTTTAATGTAAAAGTTTTCATAAAAGAGTTGAAGCTCATGTACAACTCAACCATTGTACGAAGAAGTAAACAAAACATCATTAGGGTTACTGCAAGAGATTTGTGTCGGGTTGCCATATTGGCGACAAACTCGGGGGCACACTAATGATCATTTTAACCCTTATCTCTGATTATTTATACGCATATACAGTGGGACAAACAACTGAGGATACACCTTACTTTTACTTGATAAATCCAACTTTCAATCGAAATAACACATTAACTAGAAGTGCAAATGCGCTTTTATTTTCACACATAACAAAAGGGTTAATTTACAGTAAAAATAACGAAAATCAACAAAAAAATATCTAAAATAAAATTTTTTACCAGTATTTGAATTAAACATAGGCAGATTTTTACCTCAAAAAATTAAGGATACACCAATAAAATTTTTGTATAACTACCGCTAGATTTTTTTCTGCTTTCTACTGTAATAGCCTAAGTTTGGCCAATTTTATCTCAAACCTTTTAGGCTTCTACTTTTGTCTTTTGAAGTTGGTTATGTGAATTTAAAGTCGCAATTTTAAATGGAAAATGGGTCTTCGAAGAGAGACCAGTATTGATGTAAGAAAATTTATATTAAGGTTATTTAAGAAAGGAAATTCTTATTGTGAAATAGCTGAAATTGTCAGTAGAAGCCACTCTTGTGTCCAGAAAATCATTGTAAGATTTAAAAGCGATGGATTAATTGAAAATAAAAGTGGAAGAGGAAGCAAAAGTATTCTGAGCGATGAAATCAAAAGGAAAATGTTGAAAGATATCAAGATTGATCCTAAACTAAGTGCAGTCAAACTAGCTGCAGAAACTTCTCTAATAATGGGCAGAAGTGTAAGTGCTGAAACTGTGAGAAATGTAGACATGCTGGATATAGCAGTCGAGTAGCTAGAAAGAAACCTTTCATAAGCTTACAAAAACAGAAAAAGTGTTTGGAGTTTGCTAAAACTCATCAATTGAAGACAGATAACCTTTGGAAGAAAGTTATATTTAGTGATGAAAGCAAATTCAACATTTTTGGAAGTGATGGCAGTTGCACCGTTTGGAGAAAGCCGAGCACCGCTTTGGATTCAAAAAATATACTTCCTACAGTTAAACATGGTGGTGGCTCAATCATGGTTTGGGGTTGTATGGCTTCAAATGGGGTAGGAAATTTAGTTTTTATAGTTGGTATAATGAATCATAAGCTTTCTATAGATATACTCAACAACAATCTTAAAGAAAGTGAAAAAAATAGGGTTTAGATGGAAATTTTATTTTCCAGCAAGACAACGACTCCAAACATATGGCATGTAATGTGAAAATGTGGTGTCTTTTTCATTGTAAACAGCAATTGCACACACCACCACAGTCCCCTGACATCAATGTCATAGAAAATTTGTGGGTCACACTCGAAATAGTGGTCCAAAAACACGAAATTAGGAGCAAATCCCATTTAAAGCAAGTATTACAAGAAGAATGGAATAAAATATCTCCACATACCACCAAAATATTGGTTGAATCGGTACTAAGACGTTTGGAGGACATTATAAAAGCCAAAGGACATGCAACCAAATATTGACACAGTCTTTGTATGCGATATGTCACACACATTGTATTGGTGTATCCTTAATTTTTTGAGGTAAAATTCTGCCTATGTTTATTTCAAATACTTGTGAAAATTTTAATTTTAGATATTTTTTTGCTGATTTTCGTTATTTTCACTGCAAATTAACCCTTTTGTTACTTGTGAAAATAAAAACACGTTTGCACTTCTAGTGAATGTGTTATTTTGATTGAAAGTTGGATTTATCAAGTAAAAGTAAGGTGTATCCTCAATTGTTTGTCCCACTGTATATAAATAAAAATTTCTTTCAATATGTGATGTTAATTTAATGAAAATTAATCTAGTTGACATCTAATTGTAACTGTTCTATGATAAATTTATAATTTTTTCATAATTCCATGATATATTACTGATACTTAATAAATTTTCTTTTGGGGTGTAATACCTAAAGAAAAAAATGAAGCACAGAAAATCATAGGCAAAAATATTAATTGGGACGGGAGACCAGTATATTTTGGAATTAGAAAGTCAGTATGTATATTACTTATTCTATTTAGTGAGAAGTTATGACAGCCTTTGAAGTCTTTCAGATTCTTTGAGGTCAATTCAAAAAAGTTGTTTCCTATTTTAAATATGATTCTCTCTATAATTCACTTTTCATTCCTGAGAATATTGCCTTGTGTAAAACTATAGTCGTAATGAAATAATTTTTATCTTGTATATTAGTACAGTAATTTTTCAAAAGTAGAAATATAATTTCGGCTTTGAAATAAAATTATGATCAGTTTTAATCATGTTGAAATATGAAGGATTTCTCTATTATTTAGTAATTAAGCCTTTTTTGTTATATCCATGCATACAAATACAAGCTTTTAAAGTATGCTGCCTACCTTTTCCATTAATCCCTCTCTGTATTTTATTGCCTTGAAAACATACAAATCAACCTTGAAGGAAAAAAATTTTTCTAGGGTAATTAGACCCTGTCACTGCTACTTAATTATCTTTTTTATATTTCCAACATACCCTAAAAACAAGACAATTGTACAAAACGGGTCCAATTTCATGGTGAATCCAAATCTTCAGATAATTGGAATTTAGGGTTTACGACAAAAACAAACCTTTTCGAATTTTTATCAAAAAAATAAAAAAGAAAGAAAGAAAGAAAGAAAAGAGAAAAATATTTTATTTCATTTATACAAAATAACAAAAAACAAAATCAATGTCAAAGTTAAAAAAAAAAACAATAATAAGGATTACATATGCATATTATTGAACAAAGTGATGAAAACTCAAACAAAAATTACCAATAATATTTATATTAGTTTCATAAATTTTAATTTCTCTTACGAAGCAGGATTTAAAGAAAACATAAAAAATTTCTCTTATTTTAATCACAATATTGCCTGAAATTGAAAATAATCATTTACTTGCTACTGAACTTGATTTTGTAGTTTTCATGGCATCAAACAAAAATCTAATTTTTTTTGTTCTTTTATTCATTCCCCCAAATAATGAAAATTCAGTCTTCAGTTTCTTTGGATTTATAATGAAAATTTTTCCTTCAATGTCTTCAAGAAACTTATGAATGGATTTTTCCATGTTGCTTTTTTTTTAAAAACCTTACTCTAATGAGTGTTTCTTCAATTTACTCTTCATCAGAAGCAATTTCCATAAAAGAATTTGGAAATATTCTAGACAATATCTTTCCAAATAACTTAATAATTTCAATTTTTGGTGGTAAAGAAAGTACACTAGGATCTTCACTGAACTATAGATGCTTTGTGGATTTAGATTTCTATAGCAAAAGAGTTGCTAATTCTAATTGTCTTCTTTCTTGAATTTGTTCTTCTAAAGTGTATAATAATTTCAAATTTATTTTAGTGTTTAAATTTTTAGTTCATTTAACCGAAATTCAAATATACCTTCTTTTGTTAATAAATTGGAAACTTGTCACTCTGAGCCTTTAGCTGCGATATGAATCGGCCTCAATACTTTATGTAGTTCTAAACATCTTTTCCATGTGCACGGAAATTGCACAATGTAGTAGCAGTGGACAACACAACTCCCAATTTTGAAAAAGTTTTCTGTCCATTGCAAAGAGTTAATAACAAATCAAATAAGTTTAAAATTATGGGGATAAAAGCCATTGTAGCTATAAATCCCAATACCTTATATATTTCAAGTTTAAAATTAATTTTTACAAAATAATATGAATTTTTAAACCATTTTTTTTAAATTTAAAAATTATTTTTCAAATGAGAAAATTTACTTTAGGAAACTGTTTTTTTAAAAATTAAATTTGAAAAACTTTCTAAACCTTATTGGGAACTGTCTGAAGAATGCCAATATTCATTTATCATATTGATTTAATATGAATTTCTTAGTGATATAGCTTTGCTTGGAAAAGATTTATTTAAAGATTAAAAAAAAAAAGAAAAAAAAAACATTATTATTTTTATTATTTAAGAACGGTAAAGTAGTTATGTTTATCCATTTGCAACTTTTAATTAGGACTTGGATAAAATGAAAATCTGTATTTCTAGTAGTATAATGTATTGGTAACATTATTTCATTTTTCTGAGTCGAAATTTGTATTTAAATAATATTTTCTTGTCCCCAATTAAGGAATTGCTGAACTAATATTTCATATTTTTTTTCTCTACATGTGCATACCAAAACAAAATTATTAAATATCAAATGAAGTATTTTATTATACTGTTGCCTCTTATAAAAATGTATATAGTTTAGAATAAAAATAAAAATTTTTTTTTATCAATGTATTAATGTTTTTTCTATTTCTGCTTTTCAAAACTGATAACTTGATAATTGCTATTGTGAGAATGAATTGTATACAAGATAAAATTTTTTTTTAAAATATAGAAATCTAGTTGTTAATAACAAAATCAGCTGTTTTTATTACAAATAGCAGTTTTATTAGCAAGTTATAAACCCTAGCCATTGAAGCTATAAATCCCAATATATTACTTCTTTCAAAAGCAAAAAATTATAAATCCAGTTTATATTACTACAAATTTTGCTATTATAAAAAAAGATAATTCTGTGTTTTATTTGAATTTAGAAAGATATGAATGTGAAATCTATGTGTATTCTCCCCCCGTCTTCATGCAAAATAATAATAATAATATTGATTTAGTTTTATATTAAATGAGGGCTTACTTGGAATTGAAGTAAAGAAAAATCATATACTACAGTTTGATAAATAAGTATATTAATTGAATTCAAGTGTTCATTTATACTTTAACAATAAAATTTTGATAAATATATTTTAACTTTTGATCTGCTGTAAAATTTCTGTGATGGATTTAGGTTTCAAAGCCTACAATCTAATACTTTTTGAGAGGAAAAAATTTGAGAATCAAATATTTATCTTTTTCCTAAAAAATAAACTGAAGGCACTGTTGTTGTTTTTAAACACTGTAAGAGAATTTTTTTGTAATTTATATCTTACACTCTAGCGTTTTAAATAATTAAAAAAAAAACTGTGCTGTATATAAAAGTTAATTTAAAAAAAAGTTTTTTTTTTCAGGACATGGCAGCATCTGATAAATCAGTTGTTGTATCTTTGACTGCAGATATCTCGTCTGATAGTGCAGTGAGTGATGATTGGCAAGAACTAACTAAATCAGACTATGCTAAAGTTATATTTTCTGATCTGTTGTATAATGCAACTTCAGGGACTGTGGAATGTAAATTCCAAATTACAGATAATGTCCATGAAGATCCCAATGACTATGTTGGATTATTCCATATAGGACATGAAGATTTATCACAATGTCTTGTGTCTAAAATGTTGTCTCAAACAACATGTGAAGATGATGGTAAACTTCAACGTTGTGTTTTTACATGTAAGTAAAATAGTTATACTAGGTTAAGATGAGTTTTCTATGGAATATTTCTTTCTTTCTTTTTTTATTATGCATTTTAAAAGCAAAGAAATTTTTGTCACTGAATGGAAAATGTAGAAATGCAGTTTAAGAATATACAAGATTAGCAAGGAATTCCAAAATTGCTATTTATTTAAAGCTAATAGGAATCTGTTAATTATGCTCTCTGAATATCAAAGGCATAATTCATTTTAAAATTACTTTATAAATACCTGCCTAAAAGTTAGTTTTGAAATACCTACATTTGTCACAATTTCTTAATTTGTGTATACATTTATAATGTACCTTTCTTGGGTATTGCAAATAATTGTAGAGTATTGAATGTAATGAATAGTGTTTTGTAGCAGGGATTCTTACTAGAAAAACATTTTTAGTTGAGCTTTTAAATTCTGTTGTTATTAAAGAACTCTGCATAAACTTAGAAATTTAGGGCCCTCCAAAAAGCAATGTGAATAGATATTATTTTATAAAATTTGGTATATGTATAAAATGCTTGCATGGCATAGTAAAGAAATGACTCATATCACTTATTGTCTAAGGGCAATAATTAAACAAAAGCATGTCAAGTGCTGGATGTTTTAAACAGCTTCACGGAACAATTTGGCATCTGCAGTTAATTCAGTACTCTATTTAGTTCATTAATGAATCAGGGTGTATATCATTATGAAAAATGTTGAAATTTGAAAAAACATTTTTAAGCATCTTAGAAGTACTTAATTTTGAGGAAAAGTCTTTAAAAAGAGCTTAATTTTCTTGACATGTAAGTTGCTTTTTATTTTGTTTTGTTTATCCACTCCTTGAATACAACAGTTTGAAAACACAAGTGTAAATGCTTGCTTTCCCAATATATCAAAGGGAAATAAAACCGACTAAAGAGAAGAATTTTGAGATTGAATCCAGGGTCAAATAAATTAATGTGTTTTTAGACATATTAAGGTAACACTTAATGTGCCTTTTCCCCCCACTTTTTCTTTCTTTTACTATATATATTGCTTTTTATTGATATATAGAAATAGTTATTCAGAAGGGGCAATGTTTTCTCCCATATTAATCATTTAATAGCTTAAAAAGTTCAATAATCTAGATCAGTGGTCGGCAAACTTATAAGCCAAAGTGCCAAATATGAATATTACAACAATTAAAAAAAATTGTGAACCAAATCTGCTTGTTTAGTAAGCTTTTATTACACTAAATAAAACTAAATTTCATACTTGATAAATATTTATAAATGCGAACACTGAGCAGCACTTCAGGAGCCAAATAGCCACATACATTCCCGGAGCCTCACTTTGTCGACCACTGATCTAGGTGAACAAGTTAATCGCCAGTGATGGCTAGTTAAGTTGCTTGGATTTCAAAGATTTGCAATTTAAAGTTGTCTTTTGTTCCTAGATACCTATTCATTTTGGACAATGAATTGCTATAAGTTAAAAGATGTATCAAAATAAGTTTAATGCATTTATGTATATTTTTTTCCAGCTGATGAGCTCCCCTCCCTTAATGATGGGTTCTATCAGTTTCTTTATGTGACTCGTGACCAAGAAGTCTGTGGAGCTAGTATGCCTTTCTTAATTAACATGTCACCTGTTCAGCTAAAAGAAAGTCCTGCAGACAGCAGTGCCTCAGAAAATATGGATGGTGGCTTTCTCTTAGTTAGCAATGAAACGGAAGGTAAAAGAAAGGAGTCTAATGAGGATAAAAAAGCATCAGCTCCACAAAGTGTATTGTCTGAACAAAAAAAGGTAAACCATTAACTTTACAATAAACATTTTAAAATAGCTAATGGTAGTAATTTTTGATGAATTTTATTTTTTCTGGTGATATTCAGGTAAATGATTTTTTTAATCTATTAATGATTAGCAATGTTATTGATGTCTTAAAATAATTTGGTATTTTTATTATTGTATGTGAAACAAGCATGTAAAATATCATTGCAAGTATATGGATTTAATAAGGAACTAAAATTTTCTTCAATTTAGTTTGTAAAATTGTTTCATAGAGATAGTATTTGGATTTCTGTATGAAATTGGTTGATATTAATATTATTTTACCTTTTTTAAAAAAATAGTTTTCTTTGTAACTTTATCCAAATTCAAAATTAAGTTTGTATTATTTCTTAGTTGTGTGTAATTTTGTATATGACTTTTTATTTGGTTGGCAGATTTTATTGGCGCAAAAGCCTGACATGGCCATACTGCACCCTTTTTATTTGGTAATATATATAGATTATACTAGCATTACTCACATGACCTTGCCTATGACATAGAATCCAAGAAAAAAAAAATTAGCTATAAATTTAAGTCTAGCCTCCGCTCGATATGACATGGGCATATTAAGCAATATTAAACAAGCAAAAAATATATTTAGAAATTATCAAAAATAGCTACAAAACAACTTTTATAGCATACATGCAGAAATATTTAGACTGTTAAAAAGGTAAAAATATGATATATCCATAGACAAAAAACAGATGATTATTGTGCTCCTTCGGAGATGTATTCTATCTTTGCTATTCATTAACATTATAATTTAAAGAAAGACAGTAATTTCACTTATCTAGAGACTCTCCTTCCCTAAGTGTGGACATTACTTCTCTGATATTTGCTAACTGAGTGTTTCTTTCCTCTTCATTTTCCGTATCGTGCTACAAACGAAGCTTTTTCATTTTTAATATGTTACTGCCAAAATTGGATTTCCTTCTTTTGGGCATAATGAGACTTGAATTGCTGTTCAAAATCAGATGTAAACTAAGAAATGTATTGCATATACATACTGCTGCTCTTGCTTGCACATGAGCAGTTTGAGGTTTTCGTACATGTACGAATGAATTAAAATCATATTTTTAAGTCATACTTATAGTCATATTTTTATATGACTTTAAGACACTAAAATCTTCCCCAGTAAATGCTCCATAAAATGATATAAATATCGCCAATCCTTTGACTTTTTCTCGAGTTTTTGTGGTTCTAGCATATAGACTCTTTCTAGATACTTCATTTCGTTCTATGTATAGATGAGGGTAATTATGCAAAGGAATGGTGTAAAATATCTGATTTAGCAAAATTTTATTTATCTTTCAAATACCAGACAATTTTATGTGAAGGTCAATAAAAACTCTTATCTTGCAAATTGTTTTGATCATTTCATTAAATTATGCAGGTAGTTGTATTAAAAACTTTAAAATCACAAAGGTATATTAAAAAATGTAATTTATTAAATTAAAATCTTAGTAATTAAGATTTTTTAAAATTAACTTTTTAACAGCTAGATAATTGATTTTATATTTAAATAACTAACATAAAATAAATAAGCAGTTTATCTTCTAAAGTATTTAACAAAAAAGGATTCTTTAGTTTTAAGATGTAATTGGTCTTATCAATATCTAAATGTCACTGATCTAAATTAATCACAGTTAATGGATTAATATAGAAATCAACTAAGGATGGTACATTCTTTAATTGGTTTCTGCATTCCGTTGTGATCTCATGAAAGATATAACTTGTTTTTTTCACATGTTCTATCTAAATTAGCCTGGGAAGGAAATTGATTAGGGTTTGATTTGTTATGTATAAAAAATCCATGAAAGTCCATTATAAAATTGTCTTTATTCATAATTATTAAGCATATTTATATTGTAATTTCTTTAAAAAGAAGTCATTTTGTTTAATATATTTTAATAATATATTTTAGAAGAGTAAAATATATTAGTATAAAAATAGTGGCGAAGTTTCAGAATAGACATTAACTAGTGTCATCAGTAAAATCCACTTTTCTCTCTTATATACTATATCTTGCATGCTATTAATATTTCTATTTATCTCCTTTCTCTTAAAAAAAATTACATGTTTTTTTTAAAAAAATGCCTGCTTAATCATTGTCCCTTCTTTATAAGTAAGGTGGGTTTATCATCAGAGTCGTGCTAAACCAATCCATCATTCCTGTTCCATCTGAAGTGTTAAATCTTTGCAATAATTCAGATTATTGGCAGTCAGTTTTCAAATATTAATCAGAATTTAAAAAAAATAAGGGTCATATGATCATGATTAATATGAATATTCTCTTAAATAAGATTATTGCAATTCCTGTCATTATTATAAAAAAAGTATAGAATTTTAATTCAACATCATCTGGATAAAATCTGTTGATCATGATTTCATAGAAGTTGTTTTGTATATGATATTAATTTGTAAAAACTGCCACTTACTTGCCTTAATAATAGTAATTCTATAAGCTTTTTAATGAATGCACTCAAATTAGAGTTCCATAATTTCTTTCACTCTAAACTGAGACCAGAACTTTGAACTTTATAATCATAGTTTCTGTAATAACAAATGGATTACAATTTGATTAATGAGCTTCTGCTTAATATGTGTCTGATCTAGGGCATAGTTTGAAAAGATGAGTTTATAGAAAATAGTGTAATAATTGAAAAGCATTGAAGTTAATTTATATAATAAAACATAAATGCTATTGTATGAAATAAATCCAAAAATTCTTTGCTAAAATTAATTATATATTAGAAATTATATATTTATTAATAAAATTTCTTAAGTTGAACTGTGAATGAACAAAAGCATAGACATCTTCAAAGTTAACTGAACCAGTTACTTTGAAAACAATAACAACAACAATTGTAATCGTTTAGTACTATTTTTAAAATAAATCTGAGTAGGTGGTAAATTATAGTTTGTAAACAAACATACAAAAGAATGCAAATTGGCAGCATATTTTATTACAATGATATAAGTAGCATATCCTGCAAAAATATATTACACATAAAAAATAAATTGATGTAAAGAAACAAATTTTAAATGATGGTATTACTATAGACTATAGATGAAAATGCATTCACTTTTTTTAATTAAGGAGAACAATTTGCATAATGAAATTTTCTTACATAATTGAACTTGTCATTATCAAGGATTAGTTTCAAGAAAAAAAGTAAAAATTATCTTTGTACAGCAGTATTTATTTAAGCTAGTGTCGAAATATGATTTTAAAAAAATCTTACTTGATTTTATATTTCCATCTGTAAAAAATACATGAATATTCACTTTAATAATCGGTGATAAAATAATAAGTGCATTTACAGCATAATTAATCATAAAAGTTAAAAAAAATTAAATAATCTAAAAAATGATGATTTGATTTGCTTACTTAGATAAACTAGTCTACTGTTTGTTGCAGTTGCTCCACCTAGGCCAAAGCAGATTTGAACTTTTCTTTTCTTTGTACTATTCTTCAAATGTCAGAAAGAATAATTAATCCAATGAAATTATAATTTTTATATATTTTATCTATATTTATCTTTTTGCAGGAAGAAATTGCTGCTTGGGTTTCCCAAAATCCAGACTATTATTTGTTAATTGAACAGATAAAAGAAAATACTTTAACCATTGAGGCTTTACAGCAAAGTAAAGATCTAGCTATGAAGGAAGTGGCTCAGTTGTATGAAATTTTAAACACAGTAAGTTTGTATATATAAAAATTATTAATTATATAATACTAAATGAAACATAGCATTATGTTATAGTTAATAGTTTATCATTAGTAATTTAATGTTTTAATTCAAGATTTTTAAAAAATGTTTTGAATGTATTTATTTTAGCAAAATGGCGAGTTAATCCAGTTGAAAAATATGTTGGCTGCCTATGAAGAAAAGATAAAAATAAGCCAGTGTCTCCAAGATGAGGTATAAAAATTATATCATTTACTTAAAAGAAATTTGAATTTCAAAAATTATTTTATTATGCTATATCTTTCTATAAAATGCTATGCTGGGTGACTTATGGGGAATGAAAATTTTTAATAGAAGTGCCACTCCCCCCCAGAAGAAACAGAACATTTTGAAAATTGCCTTTCAAATGATGAATATTTTAAATAAAATGTTTAAGATCATTAAGTGTTCCACTATTTCTTCTTCTGTATCTTACCCTGTATTTGCTTTTATTCTTAATGGGAGAGAATTAATTATGCACGAGTGGTTTCTGTTATCTCTTTAAAAGAAAGAAGAATGAAAAGATCTAGTGAGCAAGAATATCAGCATGGGGTGAAAGTAATGATATCACATAGTATAATTACTCATCTACCTTTGAAGTACTTCAAAGGTTTTCTGCCTTTGAAGTACTCGATCAAATGAATTGTAAGTCCATTTATGTAGACATTTGAATCTCCCAGGAATTCCCATTTGGTTCAAGCATAGTGAATTAGCTGCGTTCTATTGAAGTAATAATTTCTGCTAGCAACTGTTCTGTTGTCTAAGATACTCAACAAGTGTCTTTAGAAAAACAGAAATGAAGGGTGGGGAGAAGATTTTTTAAAACAGTTTTTTCAAGTTATAAAAAATATACCCTTAAAAGTGTAGATGCTTACCATACAAATGAAAAAAGTGTATTAACTTTCATGTTCAGTGGAAGAGATGTTGCATGTTTCTCATTCTGTCCTCCGATAAGTACATCTAAAATCATAAAGTTGTATTTGGGCTCAGCAGTAAACAGATTCTATAACATCTCATCTTTTATAAGTGAGTAAAAGTGACTCAATTCTGAGATACTCTGGAATCTTTACTTCGAGTAAATTGTCTGAGTTCTTCCCTTTCTTCTATCTATTTCAATCCCTTACCTGCAAGCAAAGGAGCTCTACAGAGCAAAAATCTGGCTGTTTTGTTTGCTTTACATTGGATTTTCAATGAAAATACAATATGTAGATCATGTATGGCACAAGTGGTTAACAAGTGGTATTATACAAGTGGTTAACATAAATCCATGGTATTAAACTAATTCAGCTGGTTATAGCTACTAATAAAATCTGTCAACTATGTTATCAGTTGAAGTCAATCTTTGGGGCTTGGCATTAAAGATAGTCAATGTTTTTGTATGTGTCTCTGAACAAGTGAACATATAAATACTGCCTAATGCCATGGCCAGAAATCCCCCAGGCTAAAAACTGCTTTCCCTTTGGAATTTGAATTCCTCTTTTCCTTTGCTTGAGTTAGAAAAAGAAAGTATTTTTGATATGTACAAAAGAAATCTGAAAATATTTCAATCTTATTATCTTTATACAAGGGGGAAAAAAACTTCATTATCACCATTTTTTGTAAAAGTTTTCATTAATATTTTTAATAAATTTTTTTCCAAATTTCAATCTTGCAATAAGTAGTAGCTAATTTTTTGTTGTTGAAAACTTAGGAAATCATTAAACTGATGATTTTATTCAATGCCAATTGTGATGAATTTTCTTCTATTGGGTTGTTCGGAAAGTAATTTCGTTTTTTCCCGTCAGAGGACTTAATTACGTTTTTTCGAAACCAACTTCACACTTAAGCCGCATAACCATTATATGTCTTGAGAGCTGATATTGCAAGGCTTGTGTGTGAAAAAGTTCTATTAATTCTACGCAGTAATTTTTGGTTGGTGCCCTTTTAAATATGGAGAGCAATAAGCAGCATTTTCGTCATATTTTACTTTTTTACTTCAGAAAAGGTAAAAATGCTGTCCAAGCGAGAAAAAAATTGACGGATGTGTCTGGAGAAGGCGTGTTAACAGTACGCCAGTGCCAGAACTGGTTTGCAAAATTTCGATCCGGCAATTTTGATGTCGAAGATGCACCACGGTCTGGAAGGCCGGTCGAAGCTGACAAAGATGCGATAAAGGCATTAGTTGATGCAAATCGGCGAATAACCACACGAGAGATCGGTGAGAGATTAAATTTGTCGAATTCGACTGTTTATGGCCATTTGAAAGGCATGGGCTTAACCTCGAAGCTCGATGTGTGGGTGCCCCATGTCCTTACGGAGCGAAATTTGTGTCGTCGCGTTGACGCGTGTGATTCGAGCCTCAAACGTCAAGAAAATGATCCATTTTTGAAGCGGATTATTACTGGGGACGAAAAATGGGTTGTATACAACAATGTTAAACGCAAGAGGTCATGGAGCAGAAAAGATGAACCGGCTCAAAGCGTGTCAAAAGCCAACATTCACCAAAAAAAAGGTGATGCTCTCCGTTTGGTGGGATGTCAAAGGAATCGTTTTTTTTTTTTTTTTTTGAGCTTTTGCCGGACAATACAACGATTAATTCAGAAGTCTGTTGTCATCAACTGGACAAATTGAATGATTCACTTAAAGAGAAGAGGCCCGAATTAATCAACAGGAAGGGTGTAGTGTTCCACCAGGATAATGCGAGACCTCACACAAGTTTGGTCACTCGCCAAAAACTTTTACAGCTTGAATGGGACGTACTGCAACATCCACTATATTCTCCAGATCTGGCGCCTTCCGACTACTATTTGTTCCGGTCCCTGCAAAATTTTTTGGATGGCAAAACCTTTACCTCAAATGAAGATGTCAAAAACCACCTGAACCAGTTTTTTGCCAGCAAGGACCAAAACTTTTATGAGAGGGGAATTATGTTACTGCCAGAAAGATGGCAAAAGGTGTTGGACCAGAATGGCCAATATATAATTTAATAAAATATTTATTCATTATACGAAAACTGTCTTTCATGTTCCCCCAAAAAAACGAAATGACTTTCCGAACAACCCAATAGAAGTTATTATCTTGTGTGAAATTATTCAGAGTCCTAATCAAAGTTGTAATTAATGAGTTAAAATGTCAAGGGAAGATTATTGTACATCAAATCATCATTTGGTTGGATAATCATATCCTTAGTATTAAGCATCACATCCTTATATCCAATAACTCAAAATTGTCTGAATCTATCAAAGCTGGATTTAAAAATTTATCTGTATGACCAAACGTACCAAATTACTACTTCAGGACATGTGTCTGCAGTAGTAAAATCTGTGCAGCAAAACATTATAGTTGACAGGTGTATATTACACAAAAAGAATGTGTGAATTGCAATGGCATAAAGTTCAGACTATAATATGTTTTATGGACAGCTTTCATCCTATTTGCATTAGACACCAAGAAACTTTTGTATTGCCTGATATTTTACTCAAATTATATGGTTACAACAGTATTTAAAAGAATACTACCAATGGAACTCAATATTCTAGGGGCGTTTGTATCTTTACTTTGAGTTTATTCTTAAGTAATTTCTTACCTTTGTGTAGGCTGTGGCTGTGCTGGCTCATGCTCAAACATCAGTTGTAGTCTGCTTCATTTATTTGCTGTTTGAATATGTTATTAAACAAATGGTCTTGTCAACTTCATATATCTGTTTCCAATACCAGTTGTGTTATTGGGGGATTTCTATAGATGTAGAGCTTTGTGGAATTCAAGCATTACAAATTCCTAAGGACAATAGATAGAATGCTTTATATCCACTAGCCATTGGTATCTGCTCATATGAAGATAAAACATATTTCTATAAATTTATATGTAAAGTAAACATATTTTTATACATTTATATGTCTTGAATGTGGACATTTGCTTTTCTTCACCACTACTTTATTGAAATTCACTGTTAGAAGAGATCTGTCTAACACTGATTTTTTTCCCCTATTATTCCCATAATCTGATGGTGGTAGTCAGATTGAATATCTGCTTAGTTATTTATTGCAGTGATTAGAGTAGACCAATTTAATACAACTGAATGTCATTGATCTTTGGGCAGTGTATGCAATATTATGGCGGCAGTAAAAAATACCATTTACTGTCTAATAAAATGGCATAAATAATACCATTTTAAAATCTTTTTCAAACCTAAAAAGTTTTGAAAAAAGATTGAATTCAGAAATTGAAAAAATCTTGATTAAAATGGCATGTATGTGATTTGCAAAAACAAAGATTTTAAAGAAGTGTCTCAGAACTGAAGATTAAATTCCAGACTCTACTCATTATATTCAACTTCTTAATCAGATGAAATTTTGGATTACTTTAATTTCTTTTATAACTTCTTCTATTTCAACGAAACATTTGTAGTACTATTTCAAGGTAGTTAATAAAATTTATCATATTTTTCTTTTACCTTTTTGACTGTAGGAAGTGCAAAATGTAATACTCATTAAATATGGTCACTAACCTTGAGTATGCATGAATAAACACACCTGTGCCTTAATACCTGTAAAGACATCCCTATAATTTTGAATTCAGGATTCCCTTGTCTGAAATAAAGGGTTCCAGTCACAACTACTTTGCTTTCAAGACTCGTACTCTTTAGGTTATGAGTTCAAAACTCACTGGCCAAAAGATTCCCTGAGTGTGTGGCAGCTGGTGCTCGTTAAATCTGTTCGTGGTCACAAAGTCCTCTATGTCGAGAGTAATACTATTGGGAGTACTGGGTCAGAGGTGAACGTTCTCTGTTCCAGGTCTAAATTACAATCTGAGATGAGTGAATGAATATGCTTGACTGAAGTCCGCCCCCTAAAAAGGGTTGTGACGTGTGTGCAGCTTAGTCGTACTCTTGGCCCTACTTATAAAACAAGAGACGTATATCTCCGGCTTAAAATCTGCTGATGTATCAGCGGGGCTTATCCATGGCAAGTGCCATAAGTAACAACAACAACAACAACTTCTATTGTTAACAGAATTTAAACTAATCAAAAGTATTTTCCCAATGTTTGAAATGATTGTGATTGTAATCATTAAATGTGGCAAATGTTAACCCAATTCTCTGAAGGTTAATTTCTCTGACAAACTTTATCATATCACTTCTACTATTTTTAAATATTGGATTTATCTTTGACTTAATGAAACAAGAATGCATTTCCTTTGTACGAAGGGATTTCTGGAAGGGTAAGCAAATGTAATTAATATGATTATTTTGTCAATTCATATATTTACAATATATTTATCTGGAGGAATTACCATGTGGGTTTTCAGCTATCAAAGGGGGGGATTTATGCTAAGTATGGTGCCGCTTTCTCAGTTTTTGAGGAAATTCAACAATCCTTTAAAATATTTTTTTTTATCTGATTGGACTTTTGGAAAGTAGAACTACAAAAGAAAATTTTAGTCTAATTTTGCTCCAGTTCAGCAAGACAGCATCCTCAATTTTACTTTATTTTTCATATTGGAATCATCAATCTTTTGGCATCATCTATTCATTGAAATCTTTATATTGGCAAACTTCATATTTCATTGGAAAGAAATAACAATTATATGAAAATGTTGCAACTATGAAATGTAATGAGTAGGCCTGAATGCTTGAATATTTTCAATCTTTCTATTATGAAAACAATTATCCCATCTGAAAAAAGTCAGTGTGTCTACTTGTGCTGGAAATGAAAGGCACATCTGGACTCTCTTATTCATATGTACAATGTTGTTATTCTTCTTATAGATGAAACACAATTTTGGAGAATTTTTATATTTGCAAAAGAAATATGAAAGATCTTTAAATATTCTAAATATTTAATTTAAGAATTCAGGAGGAGATTGAATCCTTGTACTTCATTTCTATCAGACATAATTCCTTTTTAATCTCAATCATAAATATCTAGTGTATGAATCCTTTTCTCTAGTATTTTATGCTAGCTGGACACCATTCAACTCTTTATCTTACTAATTTGCTGAGGTACTTTTCAAAAGTAAAACATAGAAAACCTTCATAATATTTCTTGCCCACTATCACTTCATTGAAGGCATAATCTCTGTACCAAATTTTATCCAAGTAACTCTCCATTTTGTAGTTATCATTTTAACTTATATGCAGACATCCAGATAGACAGATTTCCTTTGAATAGATTTTGCTCAAAGTTTGATAAAAATCCATAAATTTTGCTGTAAAGACTGTATACCAAATGTTATCTGTCTGTCAAAGCATTTTTTAGTTTTCTTTGTCACAGATAAGCATACATTTTTTTAAAAAAATGTTACCTTTGAACTCATAGATATCTAAAATATGGAGATGAATAAAAATATTGAAGAATTTTTTGATAATCGTATTTTGAAATCGTATTTTTCCTATACTTTTCATATATGAGAAGAAAAGATGTCAATTCAGTAAATAAACCTAAACACTGTTACATGGGGAAAAATTTGTAAAACTGTTTCAAATAAGAAATTTGCATTTTACTTAAAAAATAATAAAAAAAGATTAATAAGGAAAGTCTCCAGGATGGAATATTTAAGCTATATTATTTATTATATTGGATAAAATTTGCTCTTTTTTATTACAGAAGAATACAGCTATTACTGAAATGAGAAAATCTTTGATAGCCTATGAAGAAAAAATAAAATTACATGAGCATCTTCAAAATGAGGTACTTAAAATTTATAGAGAATTTTTACTAGATAGTTCTTTTTTTTTTATCTTGAAAATTAATTGATGCATTATATATTTTTATTTATTATTTACATACACAAACTATTATATCACTGTGGGAAGTTCTAAAAAGAATTTTGTTTATTATAGAAAGATAACCTTTTAAGTCGAATGAAAAAAGAATACCTTCTGCAAGAAGAAAAATTAAAAACTAGTCTTGCCTTTCAAGAGCAGGTATTTTAGTTATTTTATTTATAATTAATATTTTTTAAAAATCTTACTTTTGCCTTGTAATTTTTCATAATTAATATAAGATATGGAAATTTAAAGATATGAGGAGTGGTTTTGAAACAAATATTTGCTAGGCAAAGATGAGAATCTTAAATAAATCTGCTGTCAAAAAAGAACACCAAAATCATTATATAAAGCTTTCAAAGTTTTAGATATTTAAATTTTTGTTTGTTTGACAAAAATCAAATGTTTCTAGTAACTAGAGAGGCCTGGTTGGTTCACCAAGAATATTCTCTATATTTAATTTCTGTAAAATCATTTAGATATAATTTCATATCCTTGAAACACTGAAACGTTAAAGCCATATGATAATAATTGTATTTCATATGTTCATAAATTGTTTACATATACCTTTTCTAATGGAGACCAGTCTAGTAAATCATTGAGGTCTATTAACAATCTAAATGTGGGATTAATCCACTTTCAAACTTTTACTTTATTTATTTATTTATTTTGTAAACTATACAGATTTAAATAGCTTCATTTTAGCTTTCAACAATGGAAGAGTGAAGTGATTAAATAGTTGATGAAAGAATGAAAATGGTTTTATTTTCAGAACAACAAAACTACTGTTTTGTTGTCTTGAAAAAGTTATGCAATAGGAATTTTATTAAAACATTCATTATGTTTAACAAACATTAAACATTTTATTAAACATAAATTGTTATTTATTAAAAATTCCTATTAAATTTTATTTAAAATTGTGTGTATATAATATCAATAATTGCTAAAATTCAAGAAAACTTGCCTGACAATTAAGTTGGTGTAACTATATATATATATATATATAGTTTGGAAATGAGTTTTGTGTTGTAATATTTTTGTAAGTTGTTGTTGAAAAATTCCAATTATTCAACCCTCTGCTACACCATTTCTATCTTTGCCCTAAAATATGAAAATGGAAAAAATGTCCTATTGTTTTAAATTGCAGAGGGGGGGGGGAATGCATATTCGGACATAGATACATTTGATGAATGCATCTTGAATAATTTTTTTCTAACCACTTTTTGAATTTTTAATATCTGATATTCCTTTACTATTTCTATCTTTAACTTTTGTATTTACTCAAATACTTTAGATTTGATGATTGTGTGACATCTAGTGTAAATCTTTCAGAAAAGTTATTTTCTTTTTTTGTCGTTGTATATGATATGCATAATATAAAATCGTTTTGTATAACTTTTCATGATTTGTAAAGTGTACCATTACTTTCTGTCTATTCTAATCCTCGTCCAAGAGTCAAATGGACTTCTACATTAATGTATTTTCAGTTGTGGCTTGAAGTTAAATTTTTTGTATAAGTATGAAACTATGTGTGATCCTAAACAATCTGGATAAAAAAAATGCATCAGTATTGAAGTCTTTAAGATCCCCTTACAATAATACATTTAAGAGTGATTAATGTCAGCATTTTTAATGTAAGACAAAATTACAATTTGAAAGCTTAATCATCTGCCATAAAATGCCTTCAACACATGTAACATATGTTATACACTTGTTCAAACATAGGGATTTTATATAAATGCTTACAATGCATAAGAATTGAAACTTTGTGTCAGTGTATATTTTAAAATGGGAATTCCTTCCCCTCTGCCTCAAAGGGTACAAGAATGGACGATGGAAAATAAATCAATGTCTTCTAAAATGCTGACCATTAGGACTTTTAGAAATTGCAATTTGTTTTAGAACTAGTTTGAAAGCTTAATTGATGTTAATTGAACTTCCAATTTTATTGAATTTTGGATACATGTAAAATTTACATGAATCAATCCTGGCAATACTTAATGATTTTTTTTTATTTCAAGGCATTCTTCTATATATTGGTGGAAAATATGAGTTGTTCATTTCATTATTATCCATATGGTTTTTTGTAGTACACACTTTTATATTTCTAAAAGTGTCAATTTTTTCTAATTTTAAATTTTCTTAAAGAATACTTCTTTCAATTTCATGATATATTAATTATTTTTATTTGAGAGAAAAATCCTGTTTAATGGATAAATTTTATTGCTCTGATTTCACTTAATGTAATTAAAATTATCAGTTACACTTTTTTTTTTTCAAAGTTCCATGCAGTTTAAAAGAGTTTTCTTTTCTTTCTCTTTTTTAAAATTCACATTCTCTTTTTTTTTAAAAATATACATCGTTTTGAATTATTAAAAAAATTTCTGCATTTAGCTCAATTCTTTGATGAATTATTTTTTATGATTTTTGCAAAAAGATACTTTAGTGGAATTTTTTCTTCCTTTTAACTGTTTTATTTTATAACCTTTTTATTATTTCCCACCTTAATTATAATTTTCATATTTACTTTGTTTTTTGTTTCCTTTCGAATTTCATAATATACCAAAATGTTGACCAAATAATGGGTACTAATGAGCTGGAATTTTAATATTTAGGTAGAATATTTTAAACATAATGTTGCACCTGAGTGTTGGTTATTTTTTTGTTGAATTTTCATTAATGTTGGTATATTTTTCTTTTATTTGATCATGATCAAGACATTTGTTAAAATTTTTAAAGAGTTACATCATTTGTCCATAAATAAATTTACCTACCATAATATTTGCCAATAATAGTTTAGTCATTTCTGAATTAATATATTTTGTCTCTTTTTTTAAAGTGTGAAATAGTAAATTGAATTATTAATTCTAATGATCTAATATACCTAATTTTAGAATTTTAGTGTATGCTTAAATTAAGCCTACCAATAATATTATTAAAATAAGAATAATAGATTTTTATTCATATACAAAATTAATCTTTTACATCAGATTTCGAATTTGGATTTTATCAAAACTACTTAATTTTGCTTGTTAAAGGTATTATTATGTTTGCCTTCCCCTTTTATGAAGAATGAAAGAAATTGAAGTTTTTTTTTTTTTTTTTAATCAGCAGTAAAAAACGTAAAATGTTGAAAATTATTGTTTCATTGAAATAAAGCAATCGGATAACTATTTTTATTGAAAAGAACTTGAATATTTTTGTTACATAACAGGGAACTTCTTTTTATTTGAAATCGTTTTGATAGTCAGTATGTTAAGAGATGCCATTTATAATTTATAATAGCTGTAAATAAATAATGATATATCCAAAAATATCATTATATGATGCATTATCCTGATGATGAAGTTCGATCTTTGCCCAGTCCTACACATGAGTTTACTAAATTAATTTGTTTAGTATGAGTTTAATTTTTGTTTATCGTGAATTTGATATATTCAGAATAAATTAAAGGTTTTTTTTTTTGGCAATGAGCTGCTCAAAATTAATTTAATATTGAATATAAACAAGAATTGTTTGATAATTTAAAAGAAGTTACTTCAAGTGACTTATAAATTAGTATGGATGGACTGAATGTAAATTTTAAAAAAATTGAAAATTCAAGCAAAAAATTTATGAGCAAAAATAATTATAAAATTGTAGATCTAGGCAATTATGGGTTATGTATAATCCATTGATCATTATGGTATGAGCATAAATCTACTGAAGGGAAAGCAGATGTTATTATAAAACCAGCGTATAGAATATTAAATCATATTCCTACTGGACATGCTGATTTCCTGGATGTTACTAGCTTTTCTGAGTTTTCATTGAAGTTTTTTTTATTTTATTTTAATTGGGTAGAAAATATCAATGTGAAAGTATTCTACAGATTTTTGACTGTATAAAGAAATGCATAAATTTCAGTTTAAAAAAAAACCAAGCCTTTTTTGAATTAGCCATGAGTGATTGTACATTCACTGGCCAATGAATTGAAAGCCCTAGATCAATATTTTATTAGACTTTTTGCATGGATAACTGCTCTGATTTGTTCTGGCTTCAAGTCTAGAAGCTTCTGAAGTGCATTTACATCCAGAGAATACCATGCATTGGCTTTGTAGCTTTTTGGATCTTGTCAATTAGATGAAAGAGGAGAGTGCTGTCAGATGTATCTTTCCACCATATCCCACACTTTTTCAATGGGGTGGCCAACGAAGGTTTTGGAGATCCTCAGCAAACTGATTTTGAACTCTTCTGGCATGGTATATAATTGCATTATCGTCTTTGAAGTTTCCATCACCATCAGGATTAAAATGCAACATTACAGGGTACACTTGATCGGCCAGTATAACTAGGTATCACATATCTGTTTGTTTACCATCGAGGAACACCAGGGTACAGCTCCCATGCTAGCAGAACATACTCCATATCATGATACTCCTTCCAGACCCTTGCACAATGCAGTTAAGGCAAAATGGATTCATGACTTTGTGGGATTCTCCCCGAATTTGACCAAATTCCATCAGTTCAAAACAAGGGCATTATAAGTCCATCATTGCATAATTCGACCACATTACCCATTTCCAATCCTCAGAAGCCCAGTGTCTTCTTTCCTGACATCATTGCAAATGAATTTTTGTGTTTCGGGCAGAAATGAGTGTTTTTCTCACAGGCACACCAAACTATGAATTCCTATCCTCTGCAATTTTCTGTATATGGTTTGAGCTGAAATCTGTAAGGAAGAGACTCAAAGCACCTGCTAAACGGGCACCAACAATAAGTCCTTTTTCAAATGTTAACAAATCTCGTTTTTCCCATTTTATTTCATTCATTGTGAAAAAGACTTACACCTTGCTTATACAAGCATTCTAACCACCACATGTAACCCATGTCATAACAAAAAAGCTTTATACTTCATCCCTAGCCATATTCAAATGCAAATCTTAAAGGTTTTTAGTTTGTTGCCCAATGAGTGTATCATAAATATTAGCCAGGATAAATTGTTTCTAAAATTTGCTTCCCTTATATTGTTAATATTCTTAATCTCTTTTTCAAAAAAGTTCTGACATTTTCCTTTTCCACATGAAAGTCTTTTCATTTTTGTTAACAGTTAATGAAAAACATTGTCAAAAGAAGCATAATCGAAGCAAACACATTGATCACTTATTTTTGATAGAGCTAGCTGAACCTAAAAATTTAAGGTTGAGAAGAAATAACATTATCAGAATACAAACTACTTAATTGCTAGTGAAACGACTGAAAGTGAAAAAAAAAAGTTTTATATTTATGAAGAATATTATAAAAAAAATTATTTGAATGTATATCCAAAATTTTTATTGTTTTAAAAACTGCATTTTGTTAAATCCACATTTGTTGAAGAATCTTGTTTTTTACACTCAATAAAACTAAGGAATATTGTTATTCGATTATAATCAGTTAATGAATGACATTAGTATAGTTTTTATATTCCATATACATGGAAGGAAAACTTTGGGATTTTTTTCCCTGATTTGAGTGGCAACCTTGTAAATTGTCTTATTACTGATATCCAAAACTAATGATAGAGAGAGTTATTTGTTAGAAATTCTCTAACTTAATGACTAATATATTCTTAAAACAAGAATATCAAACTCAAAGTCTAATTTGAGTCTGAAAAAAGATCTAAATTCTTAAGGGCTTTCTATTAACAGCTGGAAAAAAAGAATCTTCAATTTGGGGATCTTTGAATTAGAAAAAGTAAATACAGATATCTAAATATGTTACATATCTTCTCTGTAAATATTTCTGATGTGTATTGGAGATATAAATTTTTCCCTCCTGACTGGAAGTGATTATCTGGAATTTCAAAAATTTGTTTCAATTCATTTATGAAAATAACTGCCAAGATTGTGACATCTGAATTTTTAAATATTTTTAACAAATTTTTACAATTTAGGTTTATGAAATTAAAAAAAATTGAAGAATTTATCATTTTTCTTTGTTTCCATAAGAGGTGCTAACATCATATTTATCAAGAAAAAATAAATAAGATGTGACTAGCTCTTAAGCATTTTATAATAATCTTGAATACTTAGGGCATACTAAATTTTAATATAATAAGATAACGTCCCTGATGATTAAATATTGTAATCTGTTTTTATACTCTTTTGCTGAACATTTTTGCAAAATAAGTTTAAACTAATACGATAATGTTACTTAAAACCAGGATGTTGATTGAACTTAGAAAAATGGAGAAATATTTGTTAATAGCCATGATGCTTTTAATAAATATATACAATTTTTATTTTTGTTATATTTGCAAGACTATAAAAATAGAAAATTCATTCACTTAAAATTTCTTTAACACATTTTTTCTTATTAAAGTGTTGTTAAAAAAATTATCTACTGCAGATTACTCATTTTAACTTACTTTTAGCAACAAATTGAGATCACTGTTCTAATGAAGCAACTAGAAGAAATGAAAGAAAGGCAGAAAGCACAAGAATGTGACCAGGTAAAGCAATTAAGTATATACATTTTTCATCGGATTTATATTTAAAATTTTGTTTCTAACTAGAATGTGTGTTTCTTTCATATCAGTTTTCTGTGATTATTTAATGTTAAAATTAAATAAATTTTCTTGTTGTTTAATCACATCTTTATAGCAAGTGTACAGAAATTAAAATTTTAGTTATATTTTTTATTTTAACTGCAGGTGAGTTTTAAACTATTTATTTACATTGAAATTGGTAGTCTAGGATCTTAGATATACTCTTTTCAACATTTCATGTCAAATATTTTCCTTCATGTGTTTTAAATTTGATTCATATCAGGCTAGAAATTTACACGTTTAAATCATTGGCTATAAATTGTTTGTTTCAATTTAGTAATTGACTCACAAAAGAGGATCATGCTTCCTTCTTTAAATTCTGGACGAGGTGCACATTTGATACCTTTTTGTATTAAATATATCAAATATTTCTTTCATTGTTGTAGTACAAAATCTAAAAAGATAAATATTAGTTGCTATAATCATTGTATTGCTTCATATAGAAGGTCAAAATCATGAGATTTTTTTCTAAGTATATCACAATCTCAAAATACAGATTTTCATTCAGTAAACAATATCAAATACAATCTATAGTTCATTATCATTAATTTTAGGTTTAGTTATTTGATCTCTTGAATTATTTTTGTACCATAAGTTCTTTTTGCTGTTTTCTAAATGTAGGTATTATCCAATACCTCACACATTTCATTTCATTAGATTGAAAAACATTAATCAGGGATTATTTAAATTTGTGTACTTTCTTCAGGTAACAACTGAGAAGGAGCATTCAATGGAAAGTGCTATACAGAAAACACAGGTATTGTCTATTTATTTTAATTAGTTTTTAGATTAAAATATAAACAACATTTAATCTTGCTGCATTAATAAGGTAGCTGATACTAATTTAAAACAAGAATCCTACATCTTTTAACTGTTGACTTCTGTTTTTGTGCTCAAAAAGTTTTTGTAGCCCTTAGTATTAGTCAAAAGCAGCAAAAATTTAAAAATATTATAAACTCCAGATATGTCAATTCCCTCCCCCCCCCCACTGTTTTTTAAAAGAAAAAAAAATCAACCTTGCTGCACATTCTGTATTGGAGAAACTCTCAATCATTGTACTTTTTTTAAAAGCTTTTATTTCATACTAGCTGCTCTCACAGACTTTGTACTGTCTAAATTTAATGGCGTTTCGTTGTCTAATAGAAGAAGGGCGGGGGGGGGCTTTTTTTATTCATCCATTGAAGTTCAGGTAAATTTTTTATAACTTTTAGTGGACAACATTTGATGTGAATACAATTTTTTCAAATATTAATTAATTAAAAACTAAATTTCTCACCAAAAATCTTCATTTCCTCACTGCCAAATAAGTAATGAATTCAGTTTTTTCCCCCTATGCTAATGAGGTTACACTTAACATATTTTTGGCCGATTATTTCAAATGATTCTGTTTATTTTCTTAATGTTTGATGCATTTAAAATTAAACATTGTTAAAACAATTTTTGGGATCCATTTTGAATTAAAATATTACAGAATAAATAAAATTAAAGTGGCCTAATCTGTATTGTGTTACTCCAACTGGCATAGAAAATTCAACACCAATTGATTGTGTTCTAAGATTCTGATTTTTTTTTTCAAATTTTTCTGATTTATTTTTCAAAGGGTACAAACTTGATTTGTTTTAGTCAGGTAAAATTTTTTAAAATCAATTTATATTAATTGTAATTATTTAATAAAAAGAACTAAAATGGAATTTTTCTTTGTTGACCTAAGACGAAATTGACTTAGAATTTATATATATATATCTAATATATAAAATTCTCGTGTCACAGTTTTCGTTGCCATACTCCTCCGAAACGGCTTGACCGATTTTGATGAAATTTTTTGTGCTTATCCGGTATCTATGAGAATCGGCCAACATCTATTTTTTATCCCGAAATATCAATTAGTTCAGGAGAAATTAATTAAAACCCCTTAATTTCTGTGAAATTAAAACCTGTAAAGTTACTTTCCGAGTGAAACCCGACCTTCCGGAGAAGCGATCGCTCATGAGTACCTTTTCGTCCAGTAAAACCGCGTTTTTAAAATTGCCATCGTTACGCGTCCGTTCAACTTATACTCAATATCGCTGTGGAATCGGATGGACTTTTTATCGTAGACCACGGAGATATAATTTATTTTACGAAATGTCGACGCAAAAATTAAATATCGATTTTTTAAAAAAAGGTCCATTTTGGCGGGTCTATTTCTTGAACGGCCCTGTAAAATAGACGCTTAGCTGGAAAAATACAGAAAATATGTTTCCTGAAAGGCAATACGATATAGTATTCTGCAATATAATTTAAAAAATCGAATTTTTAAAACTGAATTTTTGACGAATTTTTTAACGAAGAGGCAAAATTTCGCTTTAATATTGAATTACGCCGAAACTTTTCAAGATAACTCAATCAAATTTTTTTTACATAAAATTTGATAAATTTTTCAAAATCGTGTGAAAGATTGAAAAAATCTGATAGAAAATTGCGCATTTAAAAATTATTTTGTCGTTTATTGGGTTTCCCTCTTCAACATTACAAATCTAATCCATTGATAAATAAAAATGAGACTAAATTTTTTTTGTATAATTTGGCATTGCTTTGGCACACCCTGATCAATTTTGAAAACAATCCTGCAAAAATTACGCGTCTTATGAATTCATTCCAGTTTTTCCACCTCGCATACTTCACCTGAAAGTTGGGACACCAGTAATGAGACTACGAAACCCTCCTCCACCTAAATTATGCTATGACACCAGACTACGAATGACTAGACTTAATAAGTATGTAATCGAAGCTACGATTATTACTGAATGTGCTCGAGGAGTGTTGGTTTTAATACCCGCAGTCCACTAATTCCGTCGGGCTATCCTTTTGAATTTAGAAGAGTGCAGTTTCCCGTAAAAGTTTGCTTTGCAATAACCGTTAATAAGTCACAAGGACAGAAATTAAAAGTAGCGGGGATCAATTTAAGAGGAGAATGTTTTTCAAACGGCCAATTATATGTAGCTTTCTCCCGAGTCAGTTCATCTAGCAGCTTAATGAATTTATCAACAGAAAAAAAAACTCCAAAAAATGTTGTATACAAAGAAGTTCTTGCTTAAACACAGGTATAACAATAAAATGTAGATGGCCTGCGTTTGAAAAGAAAATAACTACTTTAAAAGCATCCTTAAGGATCGGTAAGGACAAGGGCATATATATAAGGAATCCAGGGGCGCAGGGACCCTCCCAAAATTAGGAAAAAATTATATACAATAAGTAATTATTATAGAGGAATTTCGTAACTAAGTGCACGTAGCACTGTTATTCCTCACTAATTCCATTACCCGAGCAATGCCGGGTACGGGTTAGCTAAAGATGGACTAACAAAAAATATTGTTCACGCTATAGCATTAAGAGATTGATATTGTTTAATAGTTTTACTGTCGTTATTGTTTAATTAATGATAATTAATTTTAAGGAATAAATTATAATAACTTAAAAATAATGTTTGCCTTTTGTTATTTTTATATTCCCTCATCGTTCGCAGCGCTCCATGCTTATTTCACGCATATACCACATTCTTACATAAATACAATATACACATTCTAACATACATACATACTTACAATAAGTAAGCTATTTTTTGTCTACTCTAGAAATTACTAGGAAATTATTTATATGGCTAAACAACGTTTGCCGGGTCAGCTAGTATATATATATATATATATAATATAGGATTAAGCATTCAGCCAGTATGTAAGCAATTTTTGTACTATAGTTCATGGATTAAAAATCAGTGCAATTATGTCATCATTGATTTTTTTTTCTTATTTTGATGTAGTGATTTAATTTTGTATTTGGAAATGAATTTTTTTTTCTTTTTGAATTATTGTTTGGTTCTGGATTATGTGTTGATAAAAAGTATTGGTAAAAGAGAACTCACTTTATAACATGCTTAGTTTCATTCTTAAACACTCTGCTAGTGTGCATATGTTTTTTAAAACTGCAATATACTTGAATAAATTTGACAGTCTTGAGATATGACTGATTGGCTTAAAGTTAGTCTAGATAGGCTTTTATCTTCTAATGTTAATTAGTATATTTCCAAAAAAAAAAAGTGAAGGAGTTACATAATTGAAGCTTTTTTGAAATTCAACAAGTGAAAATATTATTCTTTCTTTTATTTTACTTTAATTTTAGTTAAAGAGTGGAATAATTCAGAATATATTGTAAAATAATTCAAGAAAATAAAATAAAACAGCATTGTTCTGAAGATATTTGATTCATTTGAAAAAAAAACAGTAAAATTTCTTGGGAAAAAAAAACTTGAAATTGATGGTCACCTTGTACCAAATTCATTAATTTATAGAATGACTTATACAGAAATATCACAATTATTTACTGAATTATAATTTTTTGTGTAATGTCAGCTGAAATCTTAAATGTAATTCTGATATAACCTATTAGAAGATTGTTCATAACTCTGTTTTAAATTTTGAATGTGCAGCTATTGATAGAATTACTGATAAAAGCAAATTATATTTTATCCCATTTGTTAATGATACTTACTGATAGCAGCTATTTTTTGCTATCATTAATTCTATTTGTATTCAGTATTCAATTTGTATTCATTTATACATTGTAAGTAATAGTTTTTATCAGTTTAGTTTTGTTATCATTCATTGGAAAAATCAAAATCTTTTTGTACCCAGTGATTTATTCTTACAATATTGAATGCAAAGTTGAAATCTTAATTGCAACATGGTTATCCCACTGAAGAACGGACATTTTTTTAATTGGAAAAATGCAGGGAAATTTGAAAATTTTCATAAAAATAGAGAAAACACAAACAATCTCTTTAGTTATTTTTTCTTTCAACTAAAAAATGGCGATCTCTAAAGATTGAAGGAATAAAAGATAGTAGTCATAGCTTCTAAAAACAAAATAATAATATTTTCTGATTCTGTAATGCAGAAATTCGCCCTTTTTCTTTCCCCTCCCTTTTTATCTGTATCGATCGTTCCTATTTCAATTCGGAAGACAATTATTTTTCTATAATATCCTAAACTACAGCTAATTACCATGCATGAGATTCTGTAGCTGTGTGAACGATTATAATGCATTTCTCTGACGGGATTAGAAACATTTAATATGAAGAAGCAGTGCTGTGATGTTTAGGCAACCATATTTGAGTTTGTTAAATGAGTTTTTTTATTATTTGCAACTCTGAGCTCATTCAAAGTAGATTGAATAAATCTTTTAAAGAATGATCTACTTTAGGCGTGTTTTTTATCAGAAATTAAATAATTGATAAAGAGGCTATCACTCTTGTCTATACAATGAAAAGGCCAATAATGAAATTTCTCTCAATTATTATTACATAGTAATTGTTTTCATTAAAAATATTTCATTTTTGTCTTAATTTCTTCTTTTTTTGTAGGATTTAGTACATATCATTAGTTCTGCAATAAAAAATCTTGACTTCACAGTTGAAGATGAAGTAGAGAAATTTTTTGAATTGAAAACTCAGGTAATGATTGTTTTGAATTTAAATTTAATATATGGAAATTGATATATCCATAGTTGTTTGGGATTAAAATCCTTTCATGTATAATATACAAAAGAAAAATTTTAAAATTTTGGTAGATTCTTCACATTGTCCTGGAAATATGAGTACTTCCTATGTGATTATTTCAAAATCATCCGTGTTAAATTTTCTAAAGAATTAATAACATTTAAAAGAAAAACGATGTCTTTGAAAAGATGGAATTTTTTATTTGATGACTGTATAAATGTTTTAAGAACAATTTCTTCTATAGTTTGTATAGAGAAAAGGCAAGATATATTTCTACTTTTCTTGCTATTGTTTAACATGTGCTTGCTTTATGGCATTTTCAAATTACTTTGAAATAAATAAAAGTTGGACAGAAAGATATGCATTAAAATAAAGCAGAATTTTTTTTTTAAAAAAATAGTGGTAGAGCAGTTCAAAATTTTTAGTGATTTGGACAAGTTTAATTTCTTTTAAATTAATAACAATTGAAAAATATGATGGTGCAACCATTAAAATGGTACATTTTTGACTTTTTAGATGTTATTAAAATATTTCTTGTTGGATCATTTGCTGCCAAAGTATTGTAGAGAAATAGATAAATCGAGGTTAAATTTTAATTAATTGAATATTTAATTAAGTTTTTCATTCTTTTAAATTGATAATGTTTTTTCTCATGTCTTAAGGAATAGTTCTGTAAAATTAGATGAAACCAATCAAATCATTTAAGAAGAGACATCTAACATACATAGAACATATAGTTAAAAATTCTCCGAACCGATTTTTATGAAATTTTTTGTGAGTTCAAGCAGATCTGAGAATGGTTTTTATTCACAAAAATTCTAATTAATTAAAAATTAAGCAAAATTTGGACGTTTTTTGTGATAACTTTTTTTACAATGCATTTTGTGCAAAATAACAATTGGTACAGCAAAAAAAATATCTTTTATCAGCAAGTTGCCATCAAGGTTACAAAAACTCTGAGGAAAAATAAGTTAATTATTACAGCAAATTACATCCAGAAGAATGTAATTTTCAGCACGAAATTCTATATAATGAAATAAATATGACATTTTCGGGAAAAAAATTAATGCATGATAAAGTTTCTATAATCATTAAAAATATCTATATTATAATAATTCAATAAATCAACTTCATGAAAGCAATCATTGTTTAATTCATACAGAATATCCATTCAAATCCGGGCCCAAGCACCAATTTTTAAATCTTTAGTAATAGGCATGTTTATTGTTTATTACTGTAGTGTTTAGTACATATGTTTGTTTACAAATGGTTTGTTACATTTTATGTAATTTGGGTCAATAAATACTTTGATGAATAAAGAATTTAAAAAGAATTAATATTCTGCTTTGTGAATCATATTTAATAAAATATTTGTGAGGTACTAATATTTTAAACAGAAAAGATTGCACTTCAATAAACTAAACCAATCATTAAAATTGACAGATTTGACAGATGAAAATTTGAATCTTACTATTCTATAAAAATGTATGATTTTAGACTTTTCCATTCATCATTTAAGTAAAATATCAATACCGGAACAATCAGTGTCCGAAATTTCTCCTAGACTTATAATTAAATTAATGTTTTTATGCATGTGTGTGTATTGGTGCTCTACAGACCATATGATCTAGAGCTACCTAACTTGCCACATATATACCTTGAAGGGTAAAAATGTATATACTGGAGAGATTTTTTTGAAATTTCCATTAAATTAAACTAAATTTTGACATTTTTCCGAAATGAAACCTGAAAATATTGTAGCAGAAAACTAATTTTTAAATTATCTTAAATTTTAAAATATTATTTTTGAAATTATATCAATGTTTTAATAATGAAATAAATAATTACACATGTATATTGAAGCAATAAATGTTGAGTAGTTACAAATTTTAAATTTTTTTCATTTATCTTCTGCCCTGTAAATCACATTTTACAAATGAAAACAAACTGATTATTTCTCTTGATAATTGTTTTTCTGTTTTCCTCTAGATGCTCATTATTTTGAGTAAAATGACACGAGCAACTGACCTGGCCAATATCTGTGAACGAAATGGATTGCATAAAACAATCCATTCTTTTATTGAAAAGGATATGAAAGAAAACAGGTATTTTACTTGTGTTAAATTTTTATATATTTGACCATCTAAATATCATTTAAAAATCATTTAAGTTTGCCTAGATTAATATTAATGTTTTCTAAAAATATTTTTCAAAATATGTTTTTTTTTTTGTGTGTACGTGTCTTCTGATTTCATATATAGGCCTATTGTTGTGTATTCTTCAGAGACCTCAGTATCCTAGTGGCAAGACATTGGTTTCGGAATCTAGGGATTTCAACTTCTAGGCTCAATTGAAAACCTTGGTGTAAGTGGGTCTAGGGTACATTAAACCTGTTGGGATCAAACTTCCTCCTGCTGGTGTAGTTCAGAAATTTGGAGATAAGGAGAGGTAGCAGCTTAGGTGTCACCTTCATCATTTAACCATGACTGTAAATTAGAAAGTCCATTTCAAAATAGCCTTGTTGTAAAAAAAAAAAAAGATATTGACAGCTGTGTTAATATGATTTTTACTACAAAACATCATTACATCACGGCAAATGCTCAAAATTCTTTCCATTCGGCACAATGCATGTTTTACAACGTTGGCGCATAGATTCACGCACACGTTCAAATTGGCCAGGAGTGTCATGGACAAATGCTGCTTCTTCAGTGATCCTGGCGATAAGATCCATGCCTGATGTTAGGGGCGTCTCGTACACCATGGACTTCATGTGTCACCTCAGGTAGAAATCCAGGGGAGTCAGATCGGGTGATCGTGGCGGCCATTAGATTGGTGCGCCTCTACCAATCCAGCGATTAGGATAAGTCCTATCGAGTTATTCTCGAACAGCGAAGCTTCAAAACATGACTGGGTTGACGTCTGTTTGGAAGTGCTCAAGGTAATCTGTCCGTTTCCATCACTTGGCGCCATATACGTAATGCATGTCGGCCATTTCTGTGTTACTAAACTCATTCATCCTTCTTCAACGTCCATTCCTGAAATGATTGTTTTCCCTACTCTCTAGTTTTTGTGTAATTATCTCCCTCTAGCGGTTGCAGTTTGAATTTTCGGACACAAGTTCCTATGTAAATCTTGTTCATCGTGATATGACAGACCAGCATGTTGAGTTTGTAAACGATCTTTTGGTATATATATATATATATATATAGTTACGTATTCTTCAAGAATATTTTTTTTCTTGAAATGCCATGTAGATGTAGCTAGATTAAAATTTGACTGCTACAAGTTAAACAATTACTTGTAGCAGTCAAATATTGAATGTTTATTATTATTTTTTCCCTTTTATTTAGGTGTAATGGCTCCACACCATGTGCTATTGAAAATAAAGGTATGCTATTTTTATAAATTTTCTTAATTTTCAAGTCTGGTTTATTAGATACAAGTATAATGATTATAACAACAGAAATTAAGAAAAAAAATTGTATTCTTAAAAAAAAGTTATGATTTAAAACAAAAAATATTTATAAGAAAAAGATAAAAATTCAAAAGTTTTAACAGATTGGTTCTTCAAAAAATCACAAAGAAAAAAGTTGTTATTAGTAATCAATAAAATTATGATTTCAAGATGCATCGTTTCAGTTTAATGGGATCTTGTTGACTTTTCTGTAATAGTGTAACTGTGCTAATAGCCTTCTAAAAATCACTTTTACTTACACCCAAAAGCCTTAATTATATACTCATAGATTGAGGCAGAGAGTTGAAGTTATTTTTTAAATGCTTAATTTGATTTGGTTGATTTTATATTGTTACATATTAATTCATACAAGCTGAATCATAAAAGTATTTCTGTAAAATTTTGTAGTAGGTATTGCAATTTTAGCAAACATATCTAAATATTAAATTCAATTTGTTTCCATAAATCAATTTTTTAAATGTTTTATCTTTCAATTAATATAAAAATTTGGCAGGTTCTTTTCTTCACAAGCGTTGCAAGCTTATAAAATAAAGATCAAATAAATTGTAAAGATGATGAATATTGAAGTAGGTCATGAGGTGTTGCAAACCTGTTAAAGTCTTACAAAGTTGAAATTTTTGCTACATTTTAATGTTTTTTTGCAGAATAATCAACTTTTGATTTTTAATTTGCAATAGCATTGAAAAGTTGCATTTTAGTATAGATAAGAGAAATAAAAATTACAAAAAATATTGAAGTATATCTTGAGGTGCCGCAAGGATTACAAAGTTTCATAAAAAAAAACACTTTGGGCAACTTTTAAAGAATTTTTGTATTCTTTGATTATGAAATAAAAAATTTTCCTAGGCATTATCATATGAATAAAAAAAATATATATATAAAAGTAGTTTTACTATTGTATGACGTGGCACTGAGTCGTTGCCAGAGCTAATTAAGGTGGAGATTTGAATGCGTCCATTTACAAGGGCAGAGCTAGTTTCAGATCAGTAACTTTGTCAAATTCAGTTGAGTTGGCATCTATGCTCCACCTATTATGTAACTAATTTGTTGTTTTGTACTCTTGTGTGCTTTGTTGTAAGTAAAAATGGCTCAGTCTAAATTAATGAAAATAAGACAAATATCTCTGTGTTTCATTTTTGGAAAATTTAATGATTTGCTTGAAGTTGAACACACTACTGATGAATCTAGTGCTACTGTTATATTAGACATAACCTCAAAATTGCTTCAGAGAAGGATCCTTCTGTAAGTGAAATATGTGACACTCTAGTTCAGATAATGGAATTAATATGGTCAAAAGCTTCTATTTCTACAAAATTATTTCATGAATGAGAAAAGCTTCTGCTAAATAAAGAATTTTATTAAATTCTAAAAGCAGAAAATGTTCAGATAAGTTTAATTCCAACCTCATAGCATTTAGAGATGAAAGCTAAATGTTTATTTGATGTTGCAGACTTGTATAAAAGGAGAAAAAAAGTCAGTTATGGAATGAAAAATTCAAAACGATAGATGCTCTAACAGGAAAATGGCTGTAGATGATATTGATATTGCTACCATTAGCTCTTTAAGAAAGACAGAAGCAAGGAAGAGTAAAGAATTACACAAAATATTTAAATTTATTCAAGAAAGAGAAAGAAATACTAGTGCATCAGAAATGATTACTGTCAACAATGACTACGCTAAAGCACAACTGTGTTCTTAACAAAGCAACACAGACCAGCCAGATCCATCAAATAGACTAGAAGCAATGAAACTACCAACTGCCTGAATGGTTTAATATTTAGATTAAACTGTAATGCAGAAGGTATATGAAGCTAAGCCAAATAGTATAGGGGACTCGGTTCTCAACATTCCTTGGTTCCCTTGTCACATACAAGCTGTGGAATGAGCTTTGAGACTGGTTACTGAATTGGCTTTGAATGTTTGTGTTTCAATTGCAAAAATAGGGCACGTAACAGCAAAAGTTAACTCACGTTTGAATATGCCAAAATTCAGTCTCAAACAACCCAGTGCAACAAAGGAGAAACAAACTTTTTGCAACTGCTACATTTGTAATCATTAGGAATAAAGATAAGAAATGCGAAGTCGGACATAAAAAATATTTTTTTATTATACTCCCATTGTAATGCTTATGTATATATTTAAAATTATATTTTGTAACATTCTATAACCGAAAAATTCATAAAAATATTTTATCAATTTCCTTACAAACTTTGAAATATTGTTGTATTGAAAACATAATTTTTAAAAATTCTTTTTGAACCTAAAAGCTAATTTTTCACTACTATTGCCAAACTAAAATCTAAGAAAATTTTCTAAAGGCTTTTTTTTTTACAACTTTTAAGATTTTTGCAGCATTTTAAGATAATATAATATTTCAACCAAATGTTTCAATATTGTTTTTGAACCTAAAAGACAACTTTTCAGCTTTATTACCAAACCAAAATGAAAAAAAGTAGCTATTTTCGTTTTACCCTACTTGACAGCACTTGTTAAAAGAAATTTTTATCAAAGTTTTATCAAATTCAGGAAATCATACCTCAATATAATAATAAAAAGCTTCTAAATAAGTAACAATCAAAAGAGCATAATCTAACATTTTTTTTTTTATGTATAAATCATTTTGATGCATTATCAAAATATAAGGTCTTACAATTTCACGACATTGTAAAGAAAATTCCCAAATTTGGCAACTTTTTTGGGGGGGAGTTCTGGAAATAGTGATGAAAATATCCAAATCTTGACTGTCTGAAAAGGCTCCAAATTTGGGGAAAAAATGTTTAAAGTATAGAAAATTGTGGCACCAAGAACATTTTCTGAACTTTGATCATTGTAATTGCTGCAATAGATTTATCTCCTGTGAAAATCATAATTACAAAGGTGTTTCAAATCATTTAATAGTCGAGTTTGCTACAGATCAGACTTATATGAAACATAGGAAATTATGTTGGAGTATTGTGTACCACTAAACTTGAAATGCACAAGGGATTCAAGTTTCATATTGCTTTGAAAAATATTGACTTATCTCTCCATTATTGCAAATTGCTTCCAATGATTGGAAAAAAGCAATATCCAAAGGTTGAATTTTGGCAATAGCACCCGGGTGGAATTTTCTTTAAATGAAATGTCACAGCTTCATTTATGTTGATATTGCAGTAGAGTGTCTGGTGGTATTGATAATTTATCCGAAGAACTTCTGTGAAATGAAGCTGCTACTGCTTAACTAATAACTAACTGCTAAACTGTGATTTATTTCTAAAGCTCAATCTCATTTGTTTTATATAGTATTGGTGACTGTTCTACACAGCCAAATTTAGAAAAGTTGCTGTAAGTTTGTTAATATTCAAAATATATTAACATTCTATTCTATTTCTTCCATTCTTTGCTAAAAGTCATCAAATTTGACAATTTTCCTCAAAAGGTCGCCAGACTTTAAGATCTTATATTTCATTAACTGAGAAACAAAGACAAATTATTTATGTATAAAAAAATTTCATTCTGTTCTTTTGATTACTACTTATTTAAATTTTTCACTATTATTTCATATGCTTTGGTTAGTATTCAAAATCAAAGAATGAAGGTCAAAAATTATTATTACTTTACAAATTGAAGAGCCATTTTTTTTGGTTTCAATTAAAGATATAAATTTGTTTGAAAATTGTATTAACAACCTCATACAACACATTATTATTATTTGTATTGTTATTTTCTATCTTTAGGAGAGTGCATTAGGCAATTATTGCTTCTACCCATTTCTTTGCGATTTCTGTTAATTGAACAAACATCCACAAAAATGATTTTTTTCAAAAAAATAATTTCTAAGGGATGTTAAACAATCAAATCACTGGTATAAGATATCTATATCATGAGGGATTATTTTCTTCCACTTTGTAATAATATTGCAGAAATTATATCATTCAATTCTTATTATTGAATATAAAGTGTTACATAAAATTTTATTTGTGCTTCTATTCAATTGCTCTATGTTGCTTTAACTATTGGATTTTAAATTATTTTGCTGAATTTTTATATAATAAATATTTTAAACAATGGCCAGATACCAACTAAAATTTTAAAACTTTTGAATATTTACTAAGTTGTTTTACTTCCACAGAATCTTATGATAGTACATCCTGTGCTGTCATATGAAGTTGCCAGAGGAAAGAATCTAATGATTTCAGTTTATCCATGTTCTAAAAATAATAATTTTCTAAATTCTCAAATACATGTTTCACTTTAAATTCCAAGTTGCTCATGTTTTTGTTTTTCTTACTCTTCAATCTGCACAACACAAAGTAAATACCAATTCTGCTAAAATTCAGGGAAATTTCCCTTTGAAAATTATATAAGCGTATTATATGTTTTAACATTCTCTTTTTAAGCTGATTTTTGCTTTGGTGTTCTGTTCATGGTGCTGTGTGGCCATGGTTCTTGCAAATAAATCCTGATATGGATAAAGGTTGTTATTTTTTTCAGAGCATCCTAATTAGTAAAATAAATTGTTAAACTACACACTGCTTCCCCTTAAACCAAAAATGTTTCACACACACTCATGTTTTCTTTAACAGTATAGTTTATTTTTCATGATGTTATGGAAAGAGTTGAATTTTTATCTGCTTTTGAGATTTTTTTGCAAGAGGCCTGATTAATGTGAAGCACAGTCTAAAGAAAAAGCCAGGAATTATGAAAAAGTGACCCTATCTCCAGTTTTTAGAATTTCAAAAGGCAATTTTTTGGATACCATTATTGTTTATCAAGTGTCAGTTGCTATAGAAAAATAAAATCCCATATTAGAAGTTAGAGGAAATCAGATTTTGAGTGAATTGATTATAAGCATTTTTGAAATATTGTTAAGTTTATATTATTGCATATATATATGCATATATGTTATATATATCTGTATATTTTGTTAGATCCAGCATTGGCAATTGCTACAAATGCAGGTGCATCCAAACTTAAAATGTGAGTCAGTTTTCTGGAAATTATTATTGCTGAACAATAAATATATTCTAAAATACTTTTTCAGCATTTGTCATAATTTCTTTTGTGAAGTAATCTAAATTTATAAATTTAATTCGAAACATGAAAAAGAAATGCTTTTGATGTATTTTTTTATTTAGTCATCTGCTTTCAAAATGTTATGTGATTTCTGCTATTTATTGTTTTTAGAAATGCCATACAAATTACAAATGGCAAACAAAATTCAGTGATTCAAATGCTTATTGTTTTCTGAAAGTTTTCTTGTTTTTATGTAGATCTGATTTCTCTGCATCTGCAACTGCTGAAAGTAAGGATATACTTATTTTAATATTTAATTTTCAAAAACTATTTTTGTAGTGCAATTCATTTTTTTTTCTTCTTTTTTCCCCCCTAAAGTTCCACCATTAGCCAATTCTGGAGAAAAAGATGCTGCGAAGTGAGTTCCCTTTGTAGTGCTATAATTTGCATATAACTATAATATGCTGAAATTTTCTTTCTGTGATCTGAAATTAAATTATTTTATAAATTAATTGAAGATATTTTCATTAAAAGTACTCTAATATCACTGACATTTAACATAATTTGTCTTAAAGCTACAATGCTAAATATATGGTATTTTAAAATTAATTGTTGTAAGGTTTATTCAAAATATTATCCATAATAAATAACAAAGTCTTTTTAAAAGATGTAATTTTGCTGCCTTCATTTTTTTTTCTCTATTCCCTGGAAAAATTTATACAATCAATTATTCTTTCATTAAGATAAGTAAAATTCTTTATTTGGGAGTGAAAATATTGCACTCTTCAAAAAACATTCAGAAAAGTCTGGTCATTGGAAACAAATTTTGTTTTTATACTTGCAATAATAAAATTTGTTATTTTATATAGATATTAATTCTAAATCTTTCAGTTTAGGGCTTTGATTATTTTCTTTTTTCCCAAACTATTTCATTTGGCTCTTAGTACATGTATCATTTGTCAAAAATTGAATTGCCATACCTAATCAGAATAGAGAATCACTTCTGTCCTATCTTATTTAATTTTTTGAATTATTATAGTCAGTGATAATTCAGCTCAATTCAATGTAATACTATAAATTACTACATCTGTGTTGAATGATGCAGTGCATTTTTGCATGTTTTAAAGTTATAAATAATTTGTCAGTATTGTGCTGCAAATACAGAATTGTATTGTAAAAATTATCCTTGATAGATGCTTAAAACTTAATTTTGCATGAGTACCTCAATTAATTTAAAATATATAGGGATTTTTCCATCTATTTAAATCAAAATAATGATACATTTTGTAATTTTCTCTCATGCATATACATCTTGTAATTTTCTCTCATGATATTTTTCTATCTCAGTTTTGTCAAACTTGAAATTTTGGTATATTAAATGTGTAGTTAGTAATGTTATGTTTTGATAATATTTTGAATGGATTAAAATTGGGGAATTGTGATGGAACAGATACAAATATTAGCCTGAATGATCACTTAAATACAAGCTATGTAATTATATATATATGTCAGTGCAAAGTTCCATTGTCATAATTTTACTTTCATGGTGAATTAAATTTTTAAGCTGTTTAATTATTTAATAACATGATTTATAATTATAACTTTCACACAAATAATCAAGCTTAAATATTTATTTTTATTTCAGTGAAAATGCATCAAAGGAAATTGCTCAAAGAATTTCTCTTAATAAAGCTTTTGAAGCGGTATGTAATAATACATTAATATTTATGTTCTTATTTTGTTTAAAAATTTATTTTACTGCTATGAGTTTTTAAAATACTTAAACTTTTATATAGGCTTGCATAAATGCCTATTATATGTATAAATCATTCAAAGTATTAAACTATTGCCAAAGTTTTTAAATTTTTTTAGCAATTAACAATTTGAATATTTAATATTGATTGCTGCAAGATATTATTTTTTCACAGTTATATTATTTTCTTTGGATTTCTGATTTGGATTTTCAAGATTGCATTAACTCAATAAATTTTTAAAAACTCTTGTATTATTTATGTTATTGAAACAAAATAAGAGAAAATAATTTATTTCTACAAATTTTAAAAACAGACAGGGAACAACATTTAGAAGCCTTTATTCCAACATGCAATCCAAATTGGAAATTTATTATTATTTATGCAATCTTTAGAGGAGAGTTAGACATTTTAATTATCTTTCTTTTCCCTCCTTTCCAATAGCATTTAAATATTTATTATCTTTATTTGTTGACAGTTTCAAGCATCATTTTTTAAAATGAGATTATCTAAATATTTTTAAGTTAATGAAAACAATTTTTTCCCCCTCATCATCAACAAAAATCTTTCCTACTATTGCCTTTTTATTTGCACTTTTGTTTGTACATTATTTTCTTACTTTAATATGTATTATTTCACAAGAGAAAAACTAATTAATTTTGAAAATAATTGCTTATGAATCCTTAACAGTAAGGAAACTTTATTGATTTTTTAAAAAATAGTGTTCTTTTGTCTTAAAATTAATTTTTTTGCTCTTTCAGTTTTAAAAATAAAATTAAGAATTGACAAAATATGATTTCTTTTGGGATCTTTGATATGCGAGCTAATTCTTTTTCTTACTTGCCTTACTTATTTTTTAATCATTAAAGGAATGCTGTACCATCCATGTTGTACATATGAACAACAAATGATTTTTAATGCATTGCTTATTGATGAAAAGGGAAGCCATGTCATTGTAAAAGCCTACCAAGAACAGTTAAAGTCATATTTTATTTATGCGGCTGCATTTATATTTTTGAAGAGGATCAGCTTTGGATTTATTATTTTGCTTTGGGTTTAAATATAATAAGATGTGTTATTCTACAGTTTTACTTCTTTATTTCAATGAGAGAGAATTAAAGTCAAGCTTTATTCTGGAAAATAATTTCATTGAGGAAAGATTGTTTTATTATAAAGCATAGCATGATTATTGCTGCTTCACCAAAAGAGAGAAAAAAAAAACCATGACTAAGTAGAGATTTTTTGAAGATTGGTGTTTATTCATGTTAGTGATACTTAGAGTGCAAAACATTGTCTTGAAACTTGAAAGAAGTATGAGATTGGAATTCATAGCATCAAAAGCTGTTATTCCATTTCCAAACAAAAAGAGCAAAAACATTACTTCATTAAACAAGGGCATGCACATACACAAAACAGATTGAAGTTTCAGACAGAATAGAAGTTCCACCGATGCTATTTTGTCCGTATTTGAGGATCTGCAGCTCCAGTGAAAATATGAGTTACAAAATGACTGAGAGTTCCCACATCATGAAAATGGTGATAAAGGAAATAGATTTAAGAGGCTTCAACAGAGTGCTGTGAATAAAATTAATAGATATTGAAATGCTTCAATGCTTGAAGAGAAACTTGCAGATTGGTTTTGATTACAGTTATTTTACCCAAAACATTTTAAAGAGATATTTTGCTTATCTAACTGCAGAAATGTTTACAACTTCTCCCTATAATATGTAAACTGTTTGCACCAGAGATTTATGTGTTCAATGTCATTAATGCTATTACATTAATGAAAAAGGGGATTATTTTGGATAAATGATTCAACATTACTCGTGTTATAATTGTTTTGCTGATTAGTCTGACCAAAACAACATCTTCCCTCCAAGTTTTGGACCAAGAAGATAATTCTTCACTGCTTGGGATGTCTCCTAAGAAGATGAAGTATTTACTATTTCTATAATTATTGATTGGGATCTGATGCAATGCTTTCTTCTGGCTTGAAATTATATTTTCTGGGAGCAATCCATTCAATCCAAGGTGTATTTTCTGTTACATCTTTGGCTAAGCAATTCATTCCTGCGAGCTCATTCCAAATTATATTCCAATGACCTGGTACCACAAAACATTTTTTTTGGGGGGGGGGCTTAATTTAAGTTTTAACTCTGGAGGCTATACGTTAAATACATTTTGGCGACTGGATGGAGATATTTTTCAACAATGTAAGCACAGAGTAACTATCTGTAAGAATCAAACAATCTTTTTAAGAAGTCTGGAAAGTACTCAGGGTTTTTTGTGCTCCGGGGAAACCCCGGAATTCTGGGGATATTGAACTTCGGCACCCGGAAATTCCTTGGATCGTCGTTCAAAAGGAAGTAGGAATAATAATGAATTATTTATTTTGATCTGGGTAATTTTGTTCAATAATTCATTGAACTTTTATAATTAGGTCATTCAATACTTCATAATTGTAATTGTTCATTTCTCCCCCCCTTCTGGAAACTCCAAAATGTCGGTAGTAAGTCCGTAAAAGTTTCAGGGGATTTTTTGGGGTCCCAGAAACACCCCTGAGTACTGGATTGAAGTAAATTGGACAACCACTTTGTCATGTTGCCTGTTATACAAAGCTGTAAGTAATTCAAAATAAGGCTGTTGATTGGAACAGAATCATAAGCACTTTTGTTGCCAAGACTTACATCAGCGAAATATTTCTTCTGATTTTGATCTTCTGTTATTTTTGTCTGAGTGCTGTAAATTTCAGTTTGGTTATCTCTGAAGGATATAAAACCATGCAAATTACTGTGCAGCTTTTTGTCACAAATTAGGTAGCAAGTAATACGTTGAGTGAGTGTACGTTCAAAGACTGAAAAAAACTTATATTAGGACAATAGACCGATAGAAAGAAACTTTGGTTTTATCTTTGGTTAGGAATCGGAATAATTAGAGAGTGTTTCCATTGTTTGGGTATACTATCTGATTAAAAGTATTATTGAAATAGTTTCAAAATAATTTGAAGTTGATTGTTGTTGAGACTTTAGAAGCAAATGTCTGGAATGTCGTTAGAACCATGAGTAGAGTTTTTAGTTTTGTGGATTGCTTTCTTAAGTTTTCAAATTTCAAATTTGCTATTGAGGGAGAATTTATTCCAGATAAATCAAAGGGAGTATTCTCAATATTTGTGTTTTGATTTTTAAAAAGTTTTTGCCAATAATACACTTTGGTGTGCAGAATCGTATATATAACTATTGAAAGAGAAAAAAATTTATTCTTAGTGGAAAAAATTTTGGTTTCGGAAAGAAATGTCTCTTGAAAAACCCAAAATAAAGAAATAGAAAAAGGAGGAGTTGAAAGGCAGAGTTTTTCCTTTTAATTCCCCCGCAATTCTATTGCAGAAAGGTCATAAAAAAGAACATTTAAAATGATTATTGGATAGTGATCTCAACTTGAGACTTTATAAAGGAAAAGGAGCAAAAGAGATTCAAAAAACTATGAGGCTTATTAGTTCGAGGCTAAATTTTGAAAAGGAGGATTAGCAATTCCATCATTTAGGAAAACAAAAAGCAAAAACAAGAACAGAAAAGTAAAAAGATAAAAACTTATTCAAAAGGAAACTTTTAAAGTTAAATTTGAAAGGCCATCTGCATTCTATTTCTTCGGGATGGTTGCAATTTGAACCACAACCTTTGTTGCTTTTTTTTTCACCTCCCGTGGGATTTGTTTGATTAAACATACTGGCAAAATTTTGCAATAATTTTTCTAATTTTCTGAATGATTTGAAGTAGCACATTTTTTTGCTGTTCTAACTTCATGAGAACTTTTGACTATAGCTTCAATTTTTTGGTTTACTGTTTCCTTGACTTCATTCACTGACATATTTATTTTGACCAATTGGGATAACTTGCTTTTGAGGATTGTTGGAAGAGGTGTTTAGCCTCTGCAGGCCTTAGATGGTTTCGATATTGAAACAACTATATTTACCATTCTCTGATGCAATAGGAACAAAATTTCAATGTCTGAGTGTGGCATTTTTTTTTAAATTTGACTTTGGCCATCATGTGTTTCACCTCATAGATGGCAATCTTTTTGGTGCAATTTCTAGTTGTAGGAATAAATTGTGTCATTTTAGGCTTTGGCTAGGTTTATCAGTGGATTTTTTGTGTTGTAAACAAAATCTTAATAGATCCTAGTATCACAGCGCCAAGAATTGTCATGAGGACAAGAGTCTTGAGTCAAGTTGGGTTTTACGAATCTTTTCATTTCAATTATTTCTATGTTATTATTTTGTGTTATTTCCTCAGCGAGTTCTTCAAGAGATGTTTGAGTTCTCAAGAGATGTTTGATATGTCAAGACTTCAGCAGTACACACAGGATTTTGTGTTGTGAAAATGATCTTGCTTTGTTGTGAATTTCGTATTTAAAATTCTTTTGTATCAATTGATATGCTTTTTAATGTAGGTTTGAAGGAGAAATGGGTTTGAAGGAGAGATCTTTACTGAAATATCTTTGTTGCATACAATTATATTCATCTCTTTATACTTTACTTTTGGCTAATTCAAAGAATAAGTTTATTAATAGATTTTTAAAAGAAATGAATATTGGAATTTGAATGTATTTTAATGTTTGTCATATCCTGCATTATTGTCGTGCCATTTTCAAGTGAAAAATCTAATACAGATTATTTTGATTGACTCCATTTGCAGACATTTCAGCTTTTGAATAAATAAATATATATACAAAAAAGACGAAAATAGCAAGCAAAGGAAACAAAACTAGAACAACCAAAATTTAGAAGAACACAGTACGTTATGCCCCACCAATACCATAGCACAACTTTCCCAATATTGTCTTTACATAAATTGTTTGATTTTTATATTGTGACAGTTGCTGCCTTTTCCATTAGATTTGAATATTTAAGTTATATCAGGATAAATTTTTTAAATGTTGTTACAAATAAGGTCCCACTATTTCTCCTACTTAATTATTTTGCTGTTGTAATTTATTTATTTTATAATAAGTAGTCATTCTAAAATGCTCCCACTTTTTTATTATTATTTTTATGTGATTTCTTAAATGATTTATTTATAATTTGTCTGAATATAAAATAATTGAAATCTTATACATCTTAAAAACTAATGACATAAAGTTACTAAAGAATTTAGTTTTTTAATAGTTACAAAAATAAAATGCTCAAAATGATCTTGAAATGTTTTCAATAATCAAATAATTGCTATATATAGACAAGCTATATGAAACATAGTAATATTAGTGACCTTGCTTTAAGGCATGCTATTTTTTGGTTTCAGATTCAAAAATTATTCTATAATTTAGGACCCAAATTTGCATTAACTGCTTATTAGCAGCGTAATTAATATACCATCTTTTTTTTCTTACAAATTGACTCAACTGTTGTATCTTTAAAGAATTAGAATATCATTTCCTACATTCTTTTTCTATTTTAATCGCCCAGAATATTTCTTAATTCTTTACTGAATTCAATTACGCAATGTGCAGTGGTTTGTTTATCATTTATGAGAAAAAAGAAATAATTCCCATTTTAGAATGATGTTTTAGGTTTCCTGATCTTTTTTCTTCTTTTTTTTCAATTTTTATTATTATACATTCTTCCTATATACAGGGGTTGGACAAAAATATGGGAACACCTTGTGAAATGCTTGCTTAAAAGTAATACTTGATTCTAGACGAGCCTGTAGGTTGCGCTGCTGTATTTCCTCATTAACGCCATCTGTACAATGTCCTTAATACGTTGTATGTGTCAGTTGTTGTCAGACTAGTGTTCTGTGTAGTTGCTAGTGCATTATGTCTGATCTAAGTGAAATCGAACATGGACAAATTGTTGGGGCACGAATGGTAGGTGGTTCTGTAACCAAGGTAGCCAAAGTGTTTGGTGTTTCAAGAAGCACGGTATCGAGGATTTATACGGCATACAGAAACAGCGGAAAAACATCCTCTGCTAAGTCACAACGTGGACGAAAATGTGTGTTGAGTGATTGTGACAGACGGTTATTGAAGATGATTGTGACGATAAATAAGAAGACAACAGCTGCAAAAATCACTTCTGAAGTTAATGTTGGTCTTACAAACCCTGTCAGCATTAAAATAATAAGAACAGAACTCCATAAGCAGGGAATTGCAGGACTAGTTGCAATTCTAAAACCCCTCATCAGTAATGCAAATGCCTGTAACAGGAAAAGATGGTGCCGAATCCATAAAACCTGCACGATTGAGCAATGAAAGACAGTCATTTGGTCAGATGAATCTTGTTTCACGCTGTTCCCAACTTCTGGCCGAGTTTACATCTGGCGAACGCCGTCACAAGCATACGATTCGGACTGCTTGCTGCCAAGAGTAAAACATGGCGGGGGTTCTGTCATGATTTGGGCAGCCATATCGTGGTATTCCATGGGCCCCATGATTACCTTGTAAGGTCGCATTACTGGTAAAGATTATGTGACCATTTTGGCCGATCAAATCCATCCCATGGTACAGTATTTGTTCCCCAATGGTAATGCTGTGTACCAAGACGATAGAGCCCCTATTCACACCTCTCACATCGTCCAAGACTGGTTTTGTGAGCATGAGGAGGATTTGTCACATCTCTCCTGGCCACCACAGTCACGAAATATCAATATTATTGAGCCTTTGTGGTCTACTTTAGAGAGAAAGGTGCGTGATCGCTATCCCCTCTATCATCTCTAACTGAACTTGTCACTGTTTTGCAGGAATAATGGTATAAGATTCCCTTGAAAACCATACAGGACCAGTATTTATCGATAACTAACAGAATTCAAGCAGTTTTAAATGCTAATGGTTGTCCTACACGGTATTAGGCATGATATTATGTTTTTTTAGGTGTTCCCATATTTTTGTCCAACCCCTGTATATATGTATATAATCTTGTTCAAATTTTCAATCGTTAATAAAATTCTTTTTACTCATCCGCTCAAGTTCAAGTAAATTTTTTAAAACTTGATTTAAAAACCAAATTAACATTTGATGTTAATACAGTTTTTTCAAATATTAATTCATTAATTTTTTATTAATTATTTAAAAACCAACTTTCTCACCAAAAATCTTCATTTTCGCACCGCTAAATAAATAATGAATTCAGTTTGCTTTTCCCCACGTTAAAGAGATTAGGCTTAACCCGTTTTCGGCCAATTATTATAAACGATTCTTTTTATTTATTTAATGTTTGATGCAGTTAAAATTAAACATGGTTAATTAAAAATTAATTAACATTAATTAAAATTAAACATGGTTCTGATTCTTTTTGAAATGTTTTCAAATTAAAACTACAAAGAATTAAGGAAATAAAAAAAACCTTCTAAATTGTATTGTGTTACCTCAACTGGTGTAAAAAATTCAGCACTAGTATAATTTTTTGATAAATTATTCATAGTAAATGTAGTTATCAGGCCGACATAGCCTGGTTGGTAGGGTGTTGGATTCGCATCCCTTGGACTGCAGGTTCAAACACACCAGCGAAAGATTTTCTATGTATGGTGCACATTACTACATCTATCCTTGTCACAATGCTCTTCATTTTGAAAGTAATATCCCTTTTTCCTCGAAAATGAGAACAACAAATGTATTATTTAATGAAAAGTAACTAAATTATATTTTTTATTTGTTAACTTAAGTAGAATTGATTTGAATTAGGAAATATATATATATATATATATATATATATATATATATATATATATATATGATGATGATGAAAAGAATTTCCGAAAATTTTAGGAAGTGTTGGAACAGCAAATTATTGAGCTGCCTAGACTGGATTTCCTTAATGAAGCCACAGTCGTAAGTATATATTTTTAAATATTTAATGAATAACTATAAAAATGAAGAAACAGTCAAATTTTTGCTAGAATTTTTTAATCTTGACTGATATGCTTTGTGCTAGTGATCTTTTTTAGGAATAAATAATACTTTTTGAGAATTATAAAATGATTTAGCTATATTTAACAGGGGCATTTTACTGATGCTTTACTTTAAATGTCTATTTTTTCTTCTTCTTTCCCATAGAAGGCATTAATGGCAGATAAGCCTCTGGATGCAGAAGATGTAACTGTTATAAACAAATTAACAGAAAAGATCATTAAAAGGAGTTTCAATTTATATGAAATAATTGAGGTATAGATTTTGTTTCCTTGTTAAGAAAAGCCAAATGAGTATTGGCTTCCCTTTGTGGCTTTATAAAATTTTACATCATAAAGTGTTTTAAAGTATATTTTGTGAAGTTATTCTCTCTCTCTCTCTCTTTTAAATAAACATTTATTCAAAAGTCTTCTTAATAAGATTGTATATTTGTCATGAAATAAATTATGAGGGTGAAATATTTATAATAATTGGAATTTAATTTGAAAGCGTTGAGTGTTCTGATAATTTAATGAAAAGTTAATCTTGCTTGGAAGTACTGTTTTTGTAAAAGAATATTAAATAAATAAAACAATAATAAAAAAATTAATTAAATATTGCTTTGAAGAAAGATTAAAAACATATTAGGGCTATCATTACTAACTTTATAGCATTTAGTCATTAATCTCTATAGGAAATAGTTTCTGTTAAGTATCTCTGGTATTGAAGAAATGTGTGGAGTTTTAAAACAGTTTTGTAGATAATCAGTGGCTGGGATTTAATAATCACACTTCATAGGAGTTTAATGATTGTTAACTACCTTTGCTGACTAGCTGGTTTGTCAAGAATATTACTAATATTTCACTTCAGTTAATTCTTTTGCTTTTAAAATAAGATTAATAATTATCTAGTCTGAGTAATTTATTTTAATTTGCCCTCTGTCTTTTTTTTTTTTTTCATTCTTATGTAAAATATACAGATTAGCAAAATCTTTTTACCTTAATTTTAAACAATGAAAGAAAATTGCATGGTTAACTTTTTGATGGAACAATAAAAATATTCCTCAATTTATTTGAAATTGTGAAATGTGATGTTAACAATCATATTAAAGTATTATTAAGGAATTGTCAAAGTTCAGGAAAAAATTGCTTGGAAAGTCAGTAAATTTTATTAAATAGACAATTTTAAAATTTTTGATTTAGTGTAAAAATTAGTTTTGTTTAGAGATTTGAGAGTTATTACATTAAAATACCAGTATTTGTGCAATTGCTACAAAAGTCTATAACACCTAAAAATTAAAAATTTCATTGTTTCATATACACACACACACACACACACACACATATATATATACAGTGTATTTTGTTCAGGCTCTTTTAAACCTCTTACATTCATGGCACCTCATGTAGTCTGGGAAGTGATGTGTACCTGTATTAAAGTGACTGTGCTGAATTAATTGAGATAGGTTAAATTATTTCTAGTAGCAAAGTAAGGAGATAAAAATAATAAAAAAAGGATAAAAAAATCAGGCAAAAATATTTATGCTGCATTATAATAAAAATGCAAGAAATAGTTTCATACAATTATAAAATTAAAAAAGATACTTGTAATTAAAATTATAAATTTTCCCTAATTTGGGAAAGCTTCATCCTGAAATTGAAAATTTTACCCTTAGACCCCTTCCACCTTCTCAAGTGTGCTTTTTGGATTTTTAAAAACTATTAATCATTTTGTTTACTTTCTTCATTTCTTAAATTTCACTTCAAACTTTACTTCACCTCAGCTTAACTCAAAGAAGTTCTTTAATGATATAGTATTTTTTTTTTAAAAAAAT
>JAOUZG010029365.1:1986252-2054617 GCA_026289955.1 Argiope argentata
TATATATATATATATATATATATATATACCCAATTTTAATGGTAATACATTAAACTTTTCCATGTGATGTTATTATTGTATATTGTTGAATGTATGAATTGGACTTTTTTCCCTATCTCCATTGTTTGTGAATTATTTTTTGCAACTTTTGTATTTCATTATTATGGAGGCACTGTAACTTTTTTCTATAAATTCAACACTATCATTCACAATGAGCAAATGTTACTTTCCTAGACATAATAGATGCTATTTTTAATTTTTAAAAGCCTTAAACGGACTACAAAATAATTATTTTAAAAAGAAGAGGGGCACAAAAATAATTATTTTAAAAAAATCAATTTTTTTTTAAATTGTGTATTTTGTAATTTGTGAACAGTTTTATTTCCAATATGGTTTTAATTTTCCTAGTTATTCTTGTACATCCATTGGAAGTCATTCATATTAGTAGAAAAATATTTTATTGTAAATTGATCTCTCTTATGTTTTTTAACATGAATTCTGTATAAAATTACCAAAATGCATAGCATTATTAAAATTCCTTATAAATAATCTTTTATGTCCTCATATAATGGCTTTATAGTTGTTTATTTTTTATCGAGTTTTTATGTTTATCCATCCGTTTATATTTTCCTTCTGATGGGGGGAGGACAATTTTTTTACATTATGTCTGCCCAGATATAAGTTGTTGTTTTTTTCGGTCTCAAATCTTTAAAGGTTTAATAGTTTTGACGAATCTGGAGATCAGTAGTAAAGGTTTTGATTCGATTTAGGGCAATACTGATTGAACAGGGAAACTTGACTTGTTGACTCTTCTTTTGTCTTCTTTTTACTTATTTAGACAGGAGGAAAAATCGTTTATTTTTATAGATATGTCTATGTATTCATATACAACCATGAGTGTTTGTTTTTAACAGAGAATCAGTTTTTTTCTGCACATGATTACCTGTTAGTGGAACATTTGTTAGTTGTATTTCAACATTATTTAATGATTCTCCATTAGTGCATTAGTTAAGTATTAAATCAATTAATTCTTAAACAAAAATTTAGGTCTTTTTAATAATATGCCAGAAATTTATTCACTGTGGATTTCCAAAAATGACAGTAAAGTCAAATGTTTCTGATGCTTTAAAGATACTTGTAAATCATTTGTTGCACTTACCAGAAAATTTAAAAAACAATATTGCCAGTAAAATTCCCTTTTTAATTTTTTCTTATAAGAACTACTCATATAGCAGGAAATATAACCACCCAACAAACAAACACACACATAAAAAAAAAATCTGAAATTCGAGATTTCACCCAATTTTTCTGATTCAGACTTTTGATTTTTGCAATTCTGTATATGTGTTTGGGAACACAATAACACAAAAAGGTGGAAACACTAAATTTGTGAATTTCTGTTAAGTTATAAATAAAAATAATTTTCACAAAGAGTCTTTTTTTTTCCCTTGCTTATTTGAGTAGAGGTGAACACCATAACTTCAAAACACTAAGCATTGCATCAGTAAAATTTGATGCATGTTTAACATCTAAAGTATATATCTGAGTCATAAATTTAGAACAGTCTGTCAGTTTTTATATTCAAATGGGTGTAAACATTGTAACAGAAAAACGTAACTTCAGGTAAATGAAATTTGGCAAATAACTGTGTTTTTAAAATTATAGCGCTGCACTACTACAACTTTGAGAGTGCTATTATAAGAAGAAACAAACCATTTCAAGTTTTACATTTGTCCAAAGAAGCATCTAAAAAATCTGATTTTCAAGTCTGATTGTCAGGAACTTATTTAAAAAACCCTTACAATGTATCATGAATTAATCTCTGTTAAAATTTGCATTGCAAAGAAATTATGATGTTAAGTGTGTGGGGGAAGAAACAGAAGCACACACATACACATTTACTGGATTTTGACAATTTTAAGGTCAGAAAAATGAAATTGGATTGTCTATTTTTATTCTATATTTGAAGATCATAAATTTTAAAAAGTGTGGAGAGTTTTCAAAATTATTTTCATTTTTTCCCCTTTGTAAACAAGCAAGTTGAAATTGGATTCCGCATAAGCAAACATATTGGAGGAAAAAATGTTATTGAATAGTATGCTTTACAATATGTAGTCCATGATCACATAAACCAGTTTGGCAGAATCGGGAAATATTCTTTAAAGAATTGTGAATTTTAAAATTCCCAGTCTATTCAAAATGTCACCTATTTTTGTTGAAATAATCGGCAAAAGGTTAGAATCTTATTTTTTCATCTCTTTACAAAGAAATTTCTCTTAGAAAAGGAAGTGTCTGAAATTAAATATAAAGCTAATACACTTATTCAGAAAGCTAGAAACTTTTCACTGCTAACAAAATAATTTAATGAGGTGGGAAAAGTTATTAAAGGTATTTGAACTAATTGAAAAGGTTTAGGAAAATCCTAAAAGGAAGCAATAATTTGGATACATGTTTAATAAAGTTAGCATGACTTTTATATTCAAGATTTGTTTACTGTTTTTCTTATTCCTCCCCCTCTCCTCCTTTTTCTCTTTGAGGAATTGTAATGTCAATAAAATCACAATGCATTTTTTTAAAATTATATTATTAACAATTGTGTTATTAAATATGTATGAAAGTCTTTTAATAAGGTTAATTCAATTGAAACTTTCTTTAAAAAAAACAAAGCAAAAAGAAAGAAATAACTAAAGTTTCTATGTTGGTTAAAAATATGTAATAATATTTTATGGTATTCTTTGTCCATATTTATATAAAATTTTATAGTTATTTGGTTAATATCTAACTTAATCTATTTCATGAATCTCATAGCTCCAAAATAAAAAAAAATACATTAAATTTCGTTTTTTCCCCTCTAAATTTCTTAAAGTACTTATATTTTGTTAAAATTAATCTGTGCACCTTGATTACTGTGTAATTTAATTTTACATAAAATCTTATGAAAATGTTTTAGGTAATTGTAGTACACTTATTTCCTTATTTCATGTCATCATATGTCAAACTTCTGTTTCAAATTTTATTCCAGGTAGATGATTCTTCCTCAGATTCTGGATCAGATGCAAGTGAAATTTCAGAATGTTCTACATTTTTTAAAAAAGATTTAAAGTCTGTGGTAATAATTTCCATTTATGTCTTTGTTAAAAGTTTAAATATTATCAGGATGTCTAAATTTTTTGCATTTTAAAAAGGAAAAATTATTATTCCGTCCCCCCCCTCTTAAAATACCTCACTCGTGCAATATGTGTACATATTTTATTTGAAATATACAAAAAAAAAAGGCTTTAATAAAACATTGTTTTTATAGAACAATGTTCCTCTGAACCTTTTCTCCTTCTATTAATTAGGATAACTAGAGAGGCTTTTAAGAATTGAAAATTTTCATTATTAAGAGCCATCCTTGTATTGTGCCAACATCCAAAAAACTATGGAATAAAATTGTTTTAATGTGGAATTTAAATTTAAGGTATCTATAAAATTAGAGGGGAAAACTGGTGTAAAATGCACAAAATATTGTAAATCTAGAGTTTATTTTGAAAACATTTTAAAATTGACCTTGGGTAATTGTAAAATATGTTGCATTTAGCTTGTACATTCAAAAAATTAATTCTAAATTTACTATTAAATGAGTCTTTAAATTTTACATTGTGTTTTCCTTATTTTACAACTGAAATTTATCAAATATTCCCTGTAACATTAAAATTTTTATAACTTAAATACTTTTTCCAGGTGTTTTTAATATTGCATGTTCGTTGATATGAATTTGTTTCTGTAGATTGTATTGCATTTTCAGAAAATTCCTGCATCAATTTTTTCATGATAAGTTCCAAATTATTATCTATAATTTATCCTTAAAAGGAAAATAATGTATTGCTTTAAAAGCTCATAACAATTTGAGATTAACCTCTTTCATTCATAATTATCTGAATTCATATTCTCATTTATTAAATATTTATAGAAATTTTTCTTAAATTAATTTTCAATATGAATAGTATAATGGGAGGATAAAAGAACACTTTATAAACTTTAAAAAATTAAATAAGATGATCAAATTCTGAAAATAATTTGTTCTTTAAAAAGATAAGGATTATGGATCTTCTGAAATGACATGATTTCCATAAGGAAACCTCATCATATGAATACAGAATATGTTATTGGACCAAATAATGTTTGTGAGATTGTTAAATGTGCGTTTTTTTTAAAATGAGAGTAGATACTTTTATTTCTTGTTTAAGATATTTGTTTTTAACATTCATTATATAATCATACAGTAACTCTGTGAAATAATGTTAAGGTTTGAATTTTTAAAGATGACTTATGAACATGTCTGTAAATGAGGGCAGTAAAAATTATCTTTTTAGACGACTTTTCAAATACAATTCACTCAAATGATCAGAAGATCTCCTGATGAGGGATATATTCATGAAAAAATTTATTAATTACTGTTCATTTCAATTAAAATCTTTGTTTCCACATCACAATTCTTTATTAACGGACAAACAAATTTAAAACAAAACTACACTTTTTTAACTGGGTGTTGCCATACTGCACAAGCTAAATCTAAAAAAAAAAAAATAATTCTTAGGTTATAGGTGAACAGTTTTAATTCAGATATGGAAAATAATAATGCACTATCATATATTGAACACGTACATAAAAGAAAAAAATTTACATAGGGAAATGTTTACAAATTGTTACAATGTCTGAATATCTTGAAAAATGTTAGGGAAGGGGGATGAATGGTACAGTTTCACATAAACTTCATATTGATCTTGAAACAAAGTTTTCGATAATGCCAATTATACTACTTTTACAATAATTTAAGTAAAATTAGTACTGCTATTCATATTTTGACTCAAATTGTTACTTTCTAAACATAGACACCAATTAAAAAAGATTCATGATCATTAAATTATTCTTTTATACTCTAGGGATTTTATTTATATAAAATATTCTTTAAACCTAAAAATAAATTTTTGATGTCTTGTTTTATCATTCTTGAAGTTGGAAGAATTATGCAAAGAAAGCAACTTTGAAAATTTTTTTTAATTTACATTTTAGATTCATTTTTTTACAATTAATATAATTATATTCTAAAATTATCACATTTATTATTCATGTTTATTCATTTATGTATTTCTCATATGAACTTTCAAACATATTCAGATATCTTGATTTAAAATAATATCTGCTGTTTTTAGAGAGTAAGGAAAATAAAATGCAATTTTTCTATATAAAAACATTATTAAACCTTTACATTTTTAATGGAGGTTTCATATTAAATTTGCTGTTACAGGGTAGAATAATGCAAGCATTATCATGTCTCTCTAATCAGAATGTTTTGGCTCAATTAATTGTGGTAAGAATTTTTTTTAAATATAGTTTTCTTTTTAGAATAGGATGAATCATTAGCAGTTTATTTTTTTATCTCTGTTTTTTTCCCCTCACCTTCTTTCTCTTGTTAGAAAAATAAAAAGAAGCTCTCTTAATTTTACTATGCTTTCGTCATGCTACATTTAATTTTGTTTGTTTAGACTAAAAGTGAAGAGGACAAAAATCTGATATGTAGGAATGATTGGCATGTAAGTTTTCAATTTTTTATTTTTTAAAAAATTTTATGATCATGTCAAAATGATAGTGCTTTAATTAGCTTTTTTTTTTCTTTCTGATAAAAAAAAATATATATTTATTACTACAAAAAACATTTTTTTTTTGGATGTGTAAATAAAGAAAAGTCAAAATTTCATTTCAATATGTTTAGGGATTACTGCAAAAATGTGCATTGCATTATCAAATAGAAATTTTGTTCGAGCATATTGACAAGCAGAAAGAAGGCCTCAAAAAGGTATTGTGCTAAAATTTTATATTTATTCAAGATTCTTTAACAAGAACTTAATGAATACATAAATAAACAATATTTTCAATCATTACTAATTAATATTTTGAATATTATTAAACTAATATGAATTCAGCTATGTATAGTTCATGAAAATTTAAAAGCTTTTTTTATGTATTGAAAATAAAAGAATGGGTTTTAATTTATTCTGTATGATATTATTTTTTAATCTTTTGCAATTTAAACTTTTCATTTTGTATTCTACAGCTTAATGCTGCTGCAATATCAAGTGATTATTAATGAACATTTTATTTTTATTCATTGTAAAAAAATATATGTTGTTAGAGAGGTGGTACTTTATAAAGATTTATTAAAAATTGTTTTTTATTGATATTTTTAATGAGAATCGATGAAAACCATTTTTACTAACTTAGATATCCTCTTCCTTACCATTTGTTGATGCCTTTTAGTCTTAGAAGGCAATGTCTCAATCTTCGATAGGCAAGGCATCTGCGGTCTTCTGTGACGTCACAACAAGATGGTAAGGAAGAGGATACTCTTCATTCTGCTAATGTTAAGTCTGTGTGCTCTAGAGAGTCAAATGAATTTACTTTTCACTTGTTAATATAATTTCATATACATCCATATCATGCAATTCAACCCATAATATTGTAGAATTCATAATTAAAATGCAACTGCTTTCTACCTCACACCGAAGGTACAGTGCTTGGCATGCATTACCTTTCTTGCATTATTGACAAGGCAGATTTCCCCATAAGTACATCTACCTTTGATTTAAAATAATTTTTTAAAAAAAGGAATGAAAAGAAAATGTTAAGTAATTTAAAACAATTCCATATAAAAATGGTTTTATAAATATTTGCTATGATGTCAACTCTAAGTAAGCAATGAAAACCAATGTTGAATTCTATTGACACTTCAAAAAATATGAAATAACTCTTTGAAACATTAGAAGAACTTTTTTGGGGATGCTATTTAATTATATATTTTATCATTATTTTTTGTTAGGAATAATTTCTAAATTTTTAAGTTTTTTTTTAATAACAAAATATAGCCAGACTTTCTGACAAATATATATGCATGCTGAGCCATTGAATAAAATAATGAGCAGAATATCATCATTTCAGCGGAGTGCCTTTTACTGTGTTTGTTTCGAATAATCAAGGCAGATTGCTCTCTATTAACTGCAACAACATTGGTTAAATTTTCTTTTGTTGTATTTGAATTATTGATGAAACCATGAATCTGGGAATAATATCTGAATTCATCCATGAATTATTTATTTTCATTGCTCGAAGATGGCTCTAATAATTCATTTAAATTGTTGATGTTATTGACTTCTAATGACAAGGATGAAATATTTAGAATATCTGACAGGCTTGTTTTTCCAACGAAAGCTCACACCTCTAATAAATCATTTATTATGACAGAGAATACAATTTCATTACAAGAACTTAATTCAGTATTCACAAATGAAATTTGGTTTTCTTTATGAATGATGTTTCAGAAATTTTTCAAATTTACTATTGAAATGCACTGCTTCAGTTCTTCACATTTTTTAAAATTCTCTTGTCTCATCTTTTTTTTGCTTTTTCTGCTGTGCTTTCCTGGGAAGTTTTTTTTTTTTTACATATTGTTGCTCTAATTTCATCTTTTTTTATTTCTGGATTTTCTCTGTGAAATGTTGAAGATGACATGTAAGAAACAATTTGGCACCTGAGATGGAATTGTCTTAGCGACTAGTCTTGGATATTTAAGGGGGGGGTCACTTAATAATTTACCTGTCTTCAAATAAAATAGACTAATTTCTCTTTCTATGCCATTTGTTTTAAAATGGAATTCACAGACATACAATAAAGGAAATTATTCATAAATATAGACTTCCTTTAAAGATTAATTTAAAAGCAGTAACAAATATATAATACAAAACAATATATAATTATAAATATAGAGAGTTTTTGTTTTGTTTTCTCTTGAGCATTTATTGTTATGGTATTTAATAAAATGTAATTATGTATGTAATAGTAAATAAAGCAGATAAACATGATTATGGTAAATATTATAATTATTATGAAAATAATACTGCCTAAATTACAGCATTTTACAAAATAATTTTTTTAATAAAGCAATTAATTAAAATTACGAGTAATGGATACTATCAAGTTATACTTCTAAAATAAAAATAAATTATTTTTCATTTGAAACATTTCCCATTTTTAAAAAACAATTAAATGAGTTTACCTTATTATGCTGCATCATATAAAATCCTTTATGATGTGTGACACTGAACTATTTCCTTTTAAGTTCCTCTTTAGGAATTGCAAAAACACTTACTCTTGGCCCATTCCTATAGTTTCCAGTGTAGTTTATAACATGACAGATCAATGGCATGTCTATTTTTGTATGTATATTTTATGCATTATATGTATATTTTTATTAAACCCATATGATTTTTTTTTTTTTTTTTTTTTTTTTTTAAAAAAAAAAAACATTCCTTTTTTTTCAAACGCAGAAAGACCAGTGGTGTGGGAAGGGAAGAGTTCGTTTCTTATCGGTAAAATTGAAGGGGGGTGAAAGTCTTCTTCCCCCCAATTGACCCTCTTGTGTAACCTTATGGGATGCTGTCATGACTTTCTGTGACGGAAATATTCTGGCATAGACGGGGGTTTGTGGTACTATAGAGACAAGATATCTGTGCATATTTTTAAGTCTAAAATGAGAAAATGGAAGAATTAAGCTTTGTCCCAGATCCCATTTATCCTAGTTATGCTACAATCCATCCCCTCCAATTGTTGTATTTTTTGTGTCTTCATGGTGACATATTGATGTACACACACTTTATAACATTTAATTTTCAAGGTTTCTGAGAAGATATGCGATTTACTCACGAAGTGTATGGTATTGAAAGATGAAGTGTCTGACTCAAAAGCTGTTTCTGAAAAATTGCAGTCTATTATTGATAAGAAAGACATGCTTATTGAAAGAGTAAGATTATCAAGAATATTTTTGTTTGTTTGAAAAACTTTTATTTCTCTTTTTTGTATATTATATTTCTAAAAAGTGCCTAATTCTTTTCAATTAAAGAATTAATTTGACTAGCAAGTTGCAATTATAATTTGATGAACAAGACAAAAAAATTTCTTTATTGTTCTAATATTATTTTGAAACTTATTTTCTGTATTGAGATTTGCAAGAGAATGGCATAAACTGGCGATTACATTAGAGAAAAAAATTCAAACCATTTATCCAATTTCTTCTTTAATCCTTTTCTATACACTTTTTGTTAAAACACATTTATTATTCGATACTTAAATCTGAGAATGTGTTGCAGTTTTGCTAAAAATAAATTCTTTTGTGATATTAGTGATTAAGCTTATATTTATTGTATTATATATTAGCTATTGTACCTATATTTGTTTATTTTCTTTTGAAAATAACCAAATTCATAATATTGTTTTTCTGAATATAAAATTATTATAACTTGCAATGTTTTAATATGTTGCAGAGAAAATTGTGAATAATCAAAGTCATTCAGATTTGCAGAAAACATTTTTCATTTTATAGGAATCTACCAATAGTTATTTGTAGGAAAATGCCAATCTCTTAGAGTGTGGATAAAAAAGAACCTTATAGATGGGAAGGGACCTAATGTCACTAGTTTTTCAGTACTTTATAGATTCTCATCTTGCTAATATTGTGGAGAGTTTGAAAATAGAATGCCTGTTCTAGCTGTCATTTTTATCATCTCAACAATTTTCGAGCCAAGGTTTGTCTCAAAATGGCAATTACCTAAATGCAGCTTTAAGAGAGATGTAAATTTATCCAAACTAAACATTAACTTACAAAGATGTGTGTTCCTTACTTTTATTCAAGGACATGCATCAAACTTTGCTGATGCTATTTTCCTTAACAAAAAATAAAGAAAAAAATATTTATACTCGAAAAAAGCAAGAGAATACTTTTCAGATAAATATTAATTTTAAAATTCCATATGAATTTTTTTTAATTAGAAGACTTAAAGTTGTTTTAAGGATTATTGATTTTCTAAAACTTAAAAATATAAGGTTTACAATGTAGTTATTATTTATTTACGACAAAATATATTACTAAATTAAAAAAGTAGATATTGATCCTCAGATACTTGATTGTTAACACTATCAATAATGCAATTCAAGAAGGTAATTATAATTGAAGCATTAAATGGGGATGGCTTTTTAAAATTTAAGAAAATATGCAAGTATTTAGATGAATTGATACATGTAAGTTTTTTATGAATTTCATTACTATATGCACCAATAGTAAAAATACTTTGTTTTTCCAGAGAATTTGAAAATTTTCTAAAATATGAGTTACTATCATTTATATTTGTTCTGAATACTGATAATTTTGCTATTAATAAAGTCTTTTCTCTAACTTACGTCTCCTTGTTACATATCTATATATAAAAATTAATCATAAATAATAATATACTGAGCAATATTAACACACAATTATTATAAAGATAATGCAACAATGATATGATTGCAAATTCTATTTTTTAAGCTTCTAAAACATGCATTAATTTAGTAGAAATATATTTTTCCTTTTTGATATTCAGTGTTCATTATCTTTCTTTTTGGCCCCCCTCCTGTTATTGATTTTTCTCTTTGTCAGTATTTTTACATGTGTTTCTTTAAAATGCCCAACATTTAAATAATATAAATGCAATGTGTTATACAAAGTATAATTATCTTAACATATTAGAAGAACTGTAACAATAGGACTATTGTGTATTCAAAAAGAAGTAATTGTCTTCTAGGAGTTAAAAAAAAATACACCAAAGCAACACAGCTACTTTTTTCTTTTTTTTGGTATAGCTATATTATAGTCTTACTTTAAATCAGTAACTAAATTTCTTGCTCTTACATACTAATTCCAGGTTTTTAGACTAAAAACTATATGCATTAAATGAAAAGGTCCATCCGTAATTGCTTTAAAGTAACTAATGAATTGCATCTGGTTCTAACAGGTTTTACCTTGAAACTTTGTATTTTATTAAAGTTGAATATTAATTATAAGTATGGCTATTTGAGAGTTAAGAAATCAAGTTCTTTTAAAAATTTTCTTTTTGTTCAATTACTTGCTGTTAATTTTTGTCTTACAGTGGAACAATATTTTACCTTTTCCTACATCTTTTTTTAGCTTAAAGGAGAAATTGAATTGAAAAATAATGTCCTCCTTCACTTTTGTAGTCAAAAGGTAAATAATTATATAATCTATAATGCTTAATATTATATTTAATCAAAATCTCTATAACTATTGTAATATTAATGTTAAGAATATGATATTTTTAAAGAATATAGTTTTTTAAATGATTAAATAAAATGTTTTAATTAATTTTCAAATAATTCTGATAATTATTATCAATTTTATTTTACAATGCATGATAGGAAGCATTAGAACACCGATTGGAACTTTCTGAAAGAACTATTGAAGATTTTCATGCTCGTATTGTTGAAGCTTCTAATATATATAAACTGCAATATAAAGAAATTGAAAGGTTGACCAAAAAATTAAGAAAATATAAATCAGTGAAAGATAAGGTAAGATTTACACTAGTTAAATATTTATTTATTTATATATTTTTGCATTTAGGGACTTTTTTAAGGGTATTTTGCTGTAAAATAAGTTTATTGTTGTATGTCTGTGATTCTTTTGTTGTTAAATATCAAGGGTTTTTTTTGTCTGTTTCTTTTATAAGTAATCTCAGCTAAATACAGAATAACAAGTTTCATTCAATTACCATTCTATATTATACAGTTTTAACATTTTATTAATGAATAATTTAAATTTTGTATTTGCTTTATTTCTCCTTCACTTCAGGGGCAGTATATCTGCAGTGTTATTTACCAATTAGTATTTTATATCTTCCATTTTGAACTTATCATATAAGTGATAATCTAGCATGCTTACCTTTACTGTTGCCCTATTGAGAACATTTTATGTACAATGTTTAAATTAGAATATATTTCTTATAAGTAGTGAGTGAAGATAATTATAAGTCTTATCAAATAATTTGAGAAAAAGAAACCAAACTTTTTTTTTTCATACAAACTTTTTCATTATAGAATGTTTTTAATTTCCTTTAACAAGTAATATTTAAATTATCTTTTACAGATTAAAGAAATTATGTAATTCATTAAAGAAAAACAGATTCTAAATTTGAAGCTATAAATTGTATTTAAAAAAAAACTATATACCATACCTGAAAGTTGTATAGAGTAAACTTGTATTTGTTACTGCTTTTAATATAAAAAGCTAAAAAGAATTCTACTGCATTTATAAATTGTGTGCTAAATTTCCTATTTTATTAAATTTACTTCTTATTGCCTATCTTTAGCAATCAGTTAATTTACCAAAAGTATTAGTTGTGAATTGCTTTAAAATCTGGTGTATAGCTCAATATTTATTGGTTCTTCCAGGAAAGCATTTTAAATCTTCAAACTCTAATAATAATTGAGTCTAATTATTTTGATAGTCGTATATGCCAATTTTGATTTCTGATCATAATAACAAAGTGATTTAAAGATGGAAAGTTTTGAATTATCATACTGCTGTTTACTATATCAGAATTTATTTTATCCCTCTTTCCCAGCTACTCCAAACGGCTTCATTTTAACTATTTTTCATTAAAAATTTATTCTTTTACATGGATTATAGAATATAAACTATCATGACTCCTTGATATCTTCAATTTTAAAGTAATACTTAATCATTTTTTTTCAGGATATGAACTTTTATTAAAAACAAAAGAATTTCCTCTGTCATGAGATTGAAATACCTAAGATTTAGAATTGCATTTTAAAGGACTAAGGACTAGTAGCTGAATTTAAATGGTTGAATGTAAAGCTTTCATTTCTTTAAAAGAAATGTTCAATCTCCAATTCAATTATTTTTTTCTCTATAGTTATGCAATGATGAAAGTGTCTAGTTTAAGCAATAAAATAAAAAATATTGAATTTTAAAATTTTTCTTAAAACATGGGTAAGTGCAGGGAATCTAATTCTAATCGTAATTATAAAAATTAAACAAAGGCATTGTGACTATTAAACCACGGAAGCACATCCCTTTTCTACACGCTCTGCCTTTCTTATGATTGGATCAATCCAATTTCTGAGAAGAAAATACCAATATTAAATAGTGACTACAGCTACAATATTAATAGAGTTATTGAAAAGGAAAGGGGTCTTTTCCCCCCCAAGTAATTTATATTTATGAAGAATACTACAAAGAAAGTATTTGAATAAAAGTCCAAAAGTTTTAATTTTTTTGGCTATATTGGGCCACTGTCCTACTTATTGAACAGTTGAATTAAATTTAAATAAAATAAAAAAATTAAAATCTACATAAAATTATTTTTAAATTATTACAAATAGACTAAATTTCAATAATAAATTAGTGGGAAAAACTGGAATTAAAAAAATAATTGAAAGAAGTTGTTTTAAGTTCACCCTTAAAATAATTTCAGAGTTTTAATCTCTTAAATAGTAATAAAATTATTATTTTTCTTAAACAAACATATATAGTTGTTAATTAGAACATTAGATCATTTTTCAAAATTTCTTTGGAAAATATAAATATTACAGACATTTGGCTTGTGTTTTCCAGCTATCCTATAAATCAGACAGCAGTTCAATTTTTTTTCCAGATTGCATTTCTTGAATTTGGAAAACAATGCATGTTATTACCTTTTCATGTGGGGGAGAAGCAGGGATGTTGGAATGTTCCTTGATAATAATCCTTTTTGTATGAAAAGCTTATTTGTATGTGCTATTGCACATAGGGTTGTGAAGCTTGTTTTTAGTGTTTTCATGTCTTCCCATTAGTTTAGTTGTTGCTTAATTTTATAGTTACGAGTTTGCTGATAATTTCTATTTTTGTAAAATGGCCAAGAAATTTTGAGCTGCAGAGGAATCTCAAATATATGAGTTCTTTATCCAATGAAGAATTTGAGGATCTTAAAATAACAACTATTTCTCCAGAACCAGGTGCAGTCTGTGATGAAGAAGAAATAGACGATTCTTTTACAAATTGTAATACAGATGAACATGCAGTGATCTTGAAATTAGAGATACTGCTGGAACTATAAAGATTTGGTCAAATATCTGTGAAGAAATTAGATTTGTTACAAGAGTAAACCACCTAAATGGCAACCAGAAATTCACTTTCGTTATGTTCTTTTCCTTCTCAACAACATCTTCATATTTCAGATGCCATATTAGGATAAACTCCCGTTCATTGTTTTCACGTGATGGGTAATTATATAATATCATATGCAGATACAGAGATTAATCTTTATAATCTTTTGAAGTCAACTAAATTCTTATTGCAGTTTTTGGCAAGATTGGTTGTTAATAATTTTTGCCAAGTTTGCAGGCAATTTTTTTTACAGAGGGTATCATATGAAAAAATGCATTCGAAAATGCTATGAATGCTGCTACAACCTTAGTGAACAGGGTTATGTCAGGTAAACAATACAATGTCATAAAAAATATACCTAGATTTGAATCACAATTCAACCATCAATAAAAAAGATCATTATCACAAAATTTGCTCTTTTTCCAAAAAAAAAAAAAAAGAAAAAAAGAAAAAAAAAAAAAGAAGAAGAAAAAAAGAATTGATGTTTATTATAAAACAATCCAGTATTATGTGAAAAGCTAGTAATTGATATGCTTCTTTTTCTTTATTCCAGAGCACAAATCTCTATTTACTTAAGATCCACCATCCAATTTGTAAATGGAATATAAAGCACAGCTTCATTCATTTAATGAAGAAATTTGTTTAGATGATTTCAATTATAATGTTTTGAAGTGGAAAAAAATTTCTGATTTTTTGGAAGTCATAAAAACAATTTTGCTATTATCACATTACAATACATATGTGGAAAATGATCTGGCATCTGTAAGAATGTGCATGTGGAAACTGTGAAAGAAGGTTATTGAATTGGTCTAAAAACTATGTATAATGCCAGAAACTTTCATGGAAGTCTCTTAATTGTTCCTACTTTCAGAGATTGGCTACTGTTTACAAAATTAGTACATCTGAAATACTATGATATTATGGATAAGTGGATATAGTTAAACTTTGCTAATTGTTATAAAAGGGAGGAAAAAGTGAAACTTTGACTAAAAACCTCTTTATATTTTTAATTTGTTAAGCAATTATTAACTGATTTGTATCAAAATAGCAAGAATTTTTTTTTGTTACCCAAGCTATTAATATTAAAAATATCATATCAAAGAAAAAAATACAAAAAATAATAATTTACCTAAACAGATTATTCTAAACCATAATATCTTAAAAGAACATTGCATCTAAAGAGTGCAAATGCTGCTACAATTAGAACACAAATGAAATGAACTAAATTAACAAAAAGGTTTCGTTAAAATTTGAAATAATAAAAATCATTCTTAATATTGAGCAACTTTAAATTTGTGAGCATGGGCAATATTTTTTAACCCTTAGCTTGTAAATTTAGATATTCATTTAAGCAATGTAGTATTATTACTTGCTTTCCTTTACCTTTTTAGCTGATAAACACTAGGGAATATTATACAATTATAGCCAGCACATGAATGCTGGTTGAGCATATTTTATATTGCATATACACAGGGATTCTCTCTCTCCAGATTTGAGAGCAAGCTTGTATGAATAATGTATCTCTTTCTATTACTTTATTCACAATCAACTAAGATACTTTTTTTTTCTTTGAAAATCAGCCATGAACAATTCTAAATACTTCCTGTAAACCCAAAATTTCCAATTTTTTTTTAATAAAAAGAAATAATTTTCAGCTTCAAGTTCTTCCTCATTATTACTTTTTTACCACTTTGTTATTAGTTTTTTTCCCCCATACCTGATATCAAATATCTGCAAATCTTTATAAATAGCCAACTTTCATTTCTGAAAGATAGTGTTTGCATATCTCATGTTAACTTCTTTAAAATTATCATTTGGCATGAAATAATGAATTTATTGGTTGGACAGTATGCTGCCACATTTGTAGGCCTAATATCATTTCCATTCATTAAATAAATTATTATAAATGCATGAAATATGCAGCTTTTTATTATTGTAAGAGCCATTCCTTCTATGAAGGGTATTATAATCCCTATATGATGAATATCCAGTGTGATTGCAAACACATTCCTTCTTCTCAATTTAATGTTATCCATAAATAATATATCCTGCAGATTAAAGAAATACATGACTTTGCAATTTATCTTTTAAACGACAGAGTTAAGGGAATGAGTAATAGTCCTTAAGAATATTTGGGTTCACTTTGAATATATTCATTAAAAAAAGTAGAAAAATATTATAAGATAACTTTGAAAAAACATTAAATAGTTATTGTTTGTGCTTTTCTGGAGTGCCTTAAAGAAAGTACTTGATTCCAGCTTGTTAAGGCTTCACTAACGATTACTGTTATCAGCATTCATAACCAATTCTTGTTCCAATAGCCGTTCCAATTTTTACCCTATGTAATTTTTATTTTATACTTAAAAAAAGTTATATATCCTGATTTCTTAAATCCATCTTTTCCCCCTTCTGAGTGGTTTAAATTTAAAGAAAAAACGAAATCTGTCCAACGAAAAACTGAATCTGTTCTTAAATGTTGGTATCTTTAAAGAGGTCAATCAATTATCTTTAAAATCATTTTTATATCTAGAATAAATATATTTCTTTAAGCATATAGAGCCATTGAATGTATTATATCATGTGTCCTTTCTCTCATAATGTAGATTTTGTTGTATAATCTATATTTACTAAGCAAAACTACATTTGTTATTAATAATTTAAAACATTTATTATTAAAAGTTTAGCTACTATATTTATTTATTTTGAACTATTCATTTAAATTCAAATTCTTAAGAGTTCAATTTTATGCTGTAAGATTCTAGTATGGATTTAGATGTTTATAAACACTGAATTAGTTTTTAAATCACAGATTGAAATTAATTTTAATCTTGGATTTTGACTTGGCAAAATAGCTAACATCTTAATATTACTTTTGATTAAAGTTATTTCCCAATTCTTGTAAAATTCTCCTATTTCTTCTTTCTTTTCAATTCGTAATAAATATTAAAATATTGAAATTTATTGCCTTTGGACAACTTTTTAGAAATTATGTTTCTTTCTTATGTAATTAATATTTATTATATTTTAAAAAGTATTCATACTGCTTATATGTTTCAACTATTAAAGTATTTTACAATCCTGTTCTTTTTAAAATTATTTTTAGTACTAATAATGAATTTAAAGAAAATTATGTATCATTAATTATCTAGCAATGAATTTTAAATTTTGAAAGATAACTGAAGCATATGATGGAAAATGATTGTTCTTTCAATATTTTCAAACAATTACACTACAGCTGTTTTCATGAGCTAGATTTTATTATTATTAATTAACTACACTTTTTCTATCCTCTTACTAAAATTTCATTAAGCTTAGTTTTTGAGAAAATAAATTCTTATAATAAGTATTAACACACACACACACATATATATATAATTTAAAAATTGCATTAAGGAATAAATAACAAAACGTTTAAATATAATTAGATTGGCCAGAGAAAATGAAATCTTATATTTACAGAAGTTAACTATTATATTTCTTATGTAATCAATCTCTCCTCTACCTCAAGAAATTTGCATTTACAAATTAATTAAATAGTTGCTATTCAGATGTGTATTTTTTGTTGAAATTAATGTTATTCAGATTGTTGAATTTAACTTTTTATGATATCAAAAATGTATATAGATATTGAAACTCCCAAGATACAAAAGTAAGAAATGTGTACAGTTTATAGGAGATACTTTGTGGTAAAGGCTAAAAAAAGTTCCAAAATTCTACTTAAATACATTGAATATTTTCCTTGAAATAGAATAGAAAATAATAAACATTTGCAGTCAGAAATCTTTCTATTGTGTAATTTCGCTCCATGGATATCATTTAGGTTTGTAATAAAAAAGACTATTCTCCTTCTGGTTCTCGATTTGATTTGCATAATAGAAATATTGCATTGAATATTTTCATTTTCTAATGGCTTCCTTTTCATGTTCATTTATTTACCTATTTACAATATTATTATTAAAACCTTCATTTTGCTTCTCAACAGATGAACTCTTCAGCAGGAGAATCTTCTCAATCTTTATGTGAGGACTCAAAGAGTAAGTATGGACCAAATAATTCAAAGTCTATGCTTTAAATTATTTACATCTGATTCCTAGGTCATAAAACAAAGTCATAGAAAGATTTATAAATATTTTAAACTGATCTTCTTGTGATGCATTATCAGAAACTGTTTCACACTAGGCAGTATAAATATATATATATTTCTAGATTGGAGTATATTTTACAGCAAAATTATTTAAAATCATAAAATATATAAGCTCCAACTGCTTTTTTAGCTATTTACAGAACAATATAGTAAACTAAAAATAAATGCTTTGAAAATAGTACATTTAAATTGACATTATTATAAGAATAAGAAAAAAAATCAAATAGAAAGCAACTGTCAAACAGACAACAGCTGAAGAGCCATATGAAACTATAAAATATAGTTTTGTGTGTTAATTTGCTTTTGACGGTGTATAGAAAGAAAGTTTCTGCAAATGAGATAAGAGTGTGGTGTTCCATGTATTTCGAAAGTTTTGTAAAAGATGTATATTTAAAGAATGATTTATATAAAGATAATTTAATATTTATACTCCTTCACCCCTCTCTCTCTCTATATATATATATTACATTACACACAGAGAGAAGGCAGCTTCAAAGATAGAGAAGACTGGGCTGAATTTTTAAATTTACTTTATTGCATTCGGCTGTCACACATTATGTACAAGGGGAAGTGATAAGCACAACTCGACATGAAATGTGGAAAAGCTAATGAAAATTTCATTCCTGTGAATGAATACTGTGTGATTTTGATAGGTGATTTCTGACACGTGTCAATCACAAATAAAAGAATCATAAGGACTGTTTAAAAGAATGTCCTTCGATGGGCAGCATTTTATCCGTTCACTTAGAGTTTGAGAACCTGTTGAGTTTTTTTCTAAATCGGCAATTTTACATAGCTTCTATTGGATTAATTAATTTTTAAAGAAGTGGAATAGGATGAGGAAATAAGAGAATTTTTTAAAATTAATTTACTATGGGCTTAATTACGATAAAACTTTGGAAATTAAATAGAATTTAGTTTGGATATATATATATATATATATATATATATATATATATATATATATATATTAGTTATGTAATTACATTGAGTATTTTCAACAAATAACTTTTAATACACCTGAAACAATCAAGCTTTTTAAAAAAAATATTAAACTGTTGCTATTTTGAATGATTAAAATAGATGCATTTCTTGACAAATTTTAATTTTACAGCCACATCTTCCTTTGAAGTGGTGAAAATGGATGCAGTACAAAATATCAATGATTCTGATACTGGTGAACACATGTTTGAAAAAACTTCATTAACTTCAAATGAGGTATGTAATTTGAAATTACACCAACACACAATTTAGAATTTTATTAGTAGAATTTTATTTTTACTAGCTAGTTTATAAGTAAACATGTGTATACAAGAAATAATCAAACATATAAAGAACCTAACCAAAAAACCATTCTACTTGTTTTACAACCTTTTTTGAAATTATTAAAAATTATAGAAATCATTTTATTTATACTTTTTGATTTGATATTATACACAAATTATCAATTTCTTAATTCTAGGTTACAGGTTTCTTTAGCGTGTTTTAAAAATAATCTTTTATTCCATATGTTCAACGCTTTTTTGGTTTTGTATACGTTTATTTGGTATTGTTCATGTTTACAGAAAAAGAGCCCCAAAGCATCAGTTTTCTTTCATATAGATGCACAAAGATAGAGTAGATTTGATAAAATGTATGTCTTTTGAATACTTCAACAAAATAAAATTACAGTGACTGATGTTTTTCTGTCCAGTTGTCTTCTTGTAGATTATTAAAACATTTATCATAGCAAAGTCAAAAAAGAATCTGAACTGACTAATGGCTAGATCTGGATTTCACTGAATATTTTCTGCTCATCTGATTAAAAGAATCTACTCTAGATTTGGCCGAATTTTAAAAATTCACTAATTTAATTTTTTTATTAGATATTACTTTTGATGTCTATATTATCAAGCTTAAATATAATCTTTTATATCAGATTTTTTTTTTTTTTACTGATAAGGTATTTTTTTCTTCAAATGATTTATTAGATCTACATATATAGTTTCTTTGGCCACATTTCTTTCACTGTTTCTTGTGTAATATCAAATTCTTCTAGTAATAAGTTACACCAAATAAAAAACCTGCATTCACCTATTATTTCACCAGTTGGCCTTTGTTTAATCTCTATTCAAATAAAAATATTTTGATTATGCATCTGTAACAAGCCAAAATTTAATTGAATTTATCGAGTTTTTTAGAATGTACTGAATAAATCAACATCCTTGGGAATACTCTTTTTTCCCACTACTACAAATACGCCAGGTTTATAACATATTAATAGCTATATTCTAGACATCTGAAATGTGGTTAAATAGATCTGTCTGCAGTTTTTGAGGTCTAGTTATAACTTCATCTCAAAGCACAAATTTCTGAAATCTTGATCATTTTTTAAGTAAAGAAAGCTGAACCCCTGAATTTTTATCATACATTTATATATATATGGAGTTTTTGCCTTAAAACATACAGTAGTGAAATGAAAGCATTAAGTGATTAGTGACAAGCACCTTTTGAGATTTCTGGTACGCTTCTTCTATACACATTTGAAATGAAATGAAATACTTTTTTTGTTGATACCTTATACACAGCTTCTGTTGTCTTTTTCATTTTTTACATGTAAAACTCAACTGAATTTTTTTTCTGCAAAACATCACAAAATATTTCTAAATTAAACCAGGATTTGCTGCTTCTTAATCTCTTTCTTTTTCCATGCTTCAATATACCTTCTTTTTCAGTTTTGTTTGAATACCTTCAACTACTCTTAGTTTAATCACTACCCCAAATTTCACTACTGGAAACTACTCTGACAATGAAATTTTTTCTTGATCTAAATATTTACTTTTGTTTATCTTTTCATAAATAGAACCCTCATCAGAGGAATCTGATTTTTTGTTGTAATTATAGAAATACTCCGATCTTTATCAGGGAAGGTTGATACAGAATAATGTGTGAAATTCTTCATCGGATTTAATTCCTGGAATTATCATTACAAAAACTCAAAAACATTTTACACCTCTTATTTGATAGGTCTTTTTTCTCCTTCTTTTTCCTTTTATTATTATTTCTCTATGACATGATACACACATGTCAGAATAGGCAAGTCATAATTCTGAAATTAGTCAAATTGAAATGAAGTATAGATGCATCTCTTGAAGGTAATGTTTTTACACAAAAGAAATATGCAATCTGATGGCACTCAAAATTTTTTTAAAAGTTATTTTACTTCTCCTCACCTCTTTAGCAACCATCCTTTCTACGATGTACATAAACTATTCCTACAATAGGTGCACTTGTTTATCTGCATAAGGAATAAATAAATTTAAAAAAAAAAGAATTTATTTTGGATACAGTCAAAATGATCAATACTTTTAATTGTCAGTATATATGGTAATATTGGCAAAAAAATAATGAATTAAAGTAAATATGTGTTGCAAATAATTTAATAAAACATGAATAAATGTTTGTAAAAATATTGTTTTCAAAAGTTTTTAGGAAAATTTGAAATTATTGAAATTATAAATATGAGAAATAAAGATTGAAAGTCTTCAACTTACATTATATTCTTTTGTAAAATGTAAGAGACAAAAATAAATGTAGTAAAATATAAGAGACAATGATTTTAAAATCCTTTGAGATATTTGATTGAAGAAAATTTATCTTTATGTTTATTATATGAATACTTTTCATTTGCTACTTATTTTGTTTAGAAAAGCCAGGATTCTAAATCCATTTCTATGGACCATCCTACAATTCAGTCTGTTGTGGATATTTTAAAACGCAAAGGTATTATTATATTTTCATATTTCTTTGCTATACAGGTTGATTCAAAACAACGTGGACAAACTTACATGGTAGATCAGTCATACAACAAGGATCAAAAATCACATAGGAACAGGGGGTCGCAACTGCGATCCGAAGCCGCTGAAGGGCGTCTAAAATAATACATAGCATAAAGAGAAGAAACGAAACCATTACAGATCATTTTATTGTTAATGACGCACTCACATGCGACTAATGTCGAGCTTACAGGAAATTCACAAAGTTTTTTCCAGATGCATCGAGACACGCCAGGCATCTACGTTGCATGGAACGGCTCACCTTCTCAAAAATACCAGGTGTATCTCGAACACTGCCTGCTGCCACATCGATCCTTCCTACCAAGTCTTCCGACGTTGCAACAGGTGTTTCATCCAAGGGAGACAAATCTGGTGATCATGGTGGCCATGAGATTGGTCCACTGCGATCAATCCATCTGCCAGGCAAAGTAGCCAGCAGGTGTGCTCTGACGTCTGTGCTGAAGTGTGTAGGAGCTCCGTCGTGTTGAAATCGAATGCGTTGACGATTAGGCATCGGAACGTCATTCAGCATTTCTGGCAGAACCTCTTGCTAGAATGTTAGATAACCGTTAAGTCTTTCTGGGAGAATGTACGGACCAAGTAAACAGTCTTCTACAATGCCAGCCCACACGTTAACGGAACATTTTCGTTGTGCGCCATGCGGACGTATAGCATGGAGGTTTTCATCCGCCCACGTATGCAGGTTGTGAAAGTTCACCACACCCTCTAATGAGAATGCAGCTTCATCTGTGTAGAGATCACTTGCTGCGAAGTTTTGGTCTGCAGCATTTTCTTGCAAAAACCACAGAGCAAAATCCATACGTTTGTTGTAGTCTCCCAGTTCCAGTGCCTGGACGCGTTGTAAATGATAAGGATGTAGTCCTTCGTCGTGTACTAATGCGCCAAACGGTAGCTTGCGGAATATGGGTCTCTCGGGATACAACTCATGTATTGAATGAAGGATTATGCTCCAGTTCTTGGAGAACCCTTTCTTCAGCATCAACTGTCCGAGTTGTTCGTTCGCGACCAGTATCCAGCTTGTGCACGTCAAACGAGCCGGTTTCACACATCGTCGATGCAGAGTGGCAAAGAATGAGCGGGTAGGCGCATTTCCACCAGGATATTTCGCACGATAAATTCGCAAGGCTTCTCGTCCATTACATTTGGCCAAGCCGTAAATTAAGTGCATGTCAGCCATTTCGCATTGTGTGTAAGTAGCCATGCTACGCCCAACACATCCACGACTCGAATGAAGACAATCTCCGTTTGCTCAGATCGTGTTTGTATCGCAACGCCCTATCGTGGCTCTAGTGCCCTCTACAGGTGTTTGCGACCCTATGTTCGTATGCGATTTTTGATCCTTGTTGTATGACTGATCTACCATGTAAGTTTGTCCACGTTATTTTGAATTACCCTGTATACATCATGACTAATGAAATTTATAATTCATAACAATATTTTACAAATGAATTTAGGATAACTTAACATGTAATGCAAATATGATAACTTTATAGTGTTAATACAGAGGTAATGTGTAATAATGTTTTTAAAGCAATTAAAATGAAAGTAAAAATATTGTTAAATGTAATTTTTTCTGATAAGGAATAATTTTAATGAAAAATGGAATTGTGCTTGTAATAACATGGAATTACATAACTAATTAATTTTGTCTTGTACTTTATGTGATGTATTATGGTAGTGACATAGTAGGGAAATGTGATGAAATTTTATCATTCTGAAAAAATCAAGAGGAAATGGCTGATGAGAGCATTTCACACCAAGCATGCATGCAGTCAGTGAATTTGCAAAAAGAAACTTTGCATACATCTGAGGCCTAATGTTGCCAATACAATTGTAGCAACAGCAACCCCTTTTTTCTTCCACTATGGTAACTTTTTGGAATTTAATTAGAATGAGAAGAGCACTAAACTAATGAATATTGGTAACTACAACCTTAATGAAACCTTTGGAAATCTCAGTTTGCACATTTCAGATGGAGTTAATAATTTTGGTTAACCTGCATTTGTAGGCTCAACCTTGTAATGGTGTCAATTCATTTTTTTAAAAAATGTTTTACCATGTCAATATTAATATAGAAAGCAAACACTCATTGCAAGAATAATGGTTTATAACAAGGTTCAAGAAAATGGTTGAATAAATTATGTCAAAACAATTGATTTTCAGTGCAAAAAATTTAAAAGTCAAATGTGAAGATAATTAAAAGGAAGAAACAAATTGATGAAAAGGAATTAAGTGAACATCTGAAAAGAAAAAGGCACGCTGAATATGAATTTAAAGAAAAAACAAAACAAATAATAATTCTTGAAGCAGATTAAAAAGAGAGTTTTAGAGTATAAGAAAGGAATTGCAAGCTTCAAAATTTTGCAAAAAAATTTTTAATAAAAAGTTTAAAATGAAATCTGCTATGCATATTTCATTGTATCATGTCAGAACATAATTTCTTGAAAGGCCAAGTGTCATGTGCATATGCAAGTTAAATTATATTTTTATTCATTTTTAATTGTTTCATTGAATGAGTCACTTTAGTATTGCAAACGATCCAAAAAAACTTTGTCTCGCATTGATTGTTTCAAAAAATATTGCATTTCCTATTTATTTCATTTCATATAATCATGTGCTCAAAATGACATTTTTCTAAGTTTTATTTGTTGTAGTCATTAACTTATTTTTTTAAAATCAAAGCTTTTGTAAATGGGAAGGCAACATTCTATTAAAAGCTGTTTTTGAGATCTATGTGCAGATAATAATGTTTTTTTTTTTTCCTGTGGATTTTTGTTGATGCCTAAAACCTCAATCCAAAAAAAAAAATTCAGTAGTGTGCCTAATATATTTGTATGTTGTAAATGTCATGTATAATTAGAATACCTTGTCCACGTAAATTTTCTCCATCTTTTGTTTCTTCTAGTTCTGTTTTATCACTTTAAATTTTGAAACTTTTGCTAAATTTTACTACATCTGAACTGTGAAAAATAATTACATATTTATATATATTAATAAAGGAAATGTTTATCTACTTTCATTTCTGTTTTTGGAGTTTTTAAAATATTAGATTTCAAAGAGTTTGAGTTTTAATATAATAGCATAAAGAAATCATTACTGAAATTTAGGTATATTTAAATTACCCAAATCTTGTTTATTATACTAAAAAGAAATAAAAAGTGTCATTTTGAAATATGATTACTTTGATATGAGAGTAATGGGACTGCTTCAAACCAATTGAGTAATAAGAATCACTTAAAATTCTATTTGTTACAACGCATTAAAAAAAAATTACACTGCATGCATGCATGCATGCATATATATATATATATATATATATATATATAAAAATTACGTGTCACGTTGTTTGTCCGCGATGGACTCTTAAACTACTTAAACGATTTTAATAAAATTTACATACCACTTGCAGTTTGATCCAACTTAAAAGATAGGATAGTTTATTTTTCGAAATATCAATTAGTTCGGAAGAAATTAATTAAAACCCCTTAATTTCTGTGAAATTAAAACCTGTAATGCTACTTTTCGAGTGAAACACGGCCTTTCGGAGCAGCGATCAATGATACATCCCGTTTCGTTTTGTAAAACCGAGATTTTAAAATTGTCATAGTTACGTGTCCGTTCAACTTATGCTCAATATCGCAGTGGAATCGGATGGACTTTCTATCAGACAACGGAAGTATAATTTATTTTAACAAAATATCGACGCAGAAATTAAATATCAATTTTTTAAAAAAAGTTCATTTTGGCGGGTTCATTTCTTGAACGGCCCTGTAAAATAGACACTTAGCTGGAAAAATACAGAAAATATATTTCCTGAAAGACAATACGATGTAGTATGCTGCAATACAATTAAAAAAATCGAATTTCTAAAACTGAATTTTTGACGAATTTTCTAACGTAGAGGCGAAATTTTGCTTTCATATTTAGTTACACTGAAACTTGTTTCAATTTGTTTTACATAAAATTGGATAAATTTTTCAAAATCGTGTGAAAGATTGTAAAAATCTATTAAAAAATGGGGTTTAAATTTTTTTTTTTGTCATTTATTGATTTTTCCTCTTCAACATTACAAGTCTAATCCATTGATAAATAAAAATGGGACTATACTTTTTTTAATAATTTGGCATTGCTTTGGCACACCCTGATTGATTTTGAAAATAATCCAGCAAAAATTACGCGTCTTATGAATTCATTCCAGGTTTTCCACCTCACATACTTCATCGGAAAGTTGGGACACCTGTAATGTTGCTACGAAACTTATGTCCACCAAAATTATGCAATGGCACCAGACTACAAGTGACTAGACTTAATAAGTTTGTAATCAAAGCTACGATAATTACTAGACGTGCTCATGGAGAATTGGTTTTAATACCCCGCATTCCACTAATTCCGTCGGACTATCCTTTTGAATTTAGAAGAGTGCATTTTCCTGTAAAAGTTTGCTTTGCAATAACCGTTAATAAGTCACAAGGACAGACATTAAAAGTAGCAGGGATCGATTTAAGAGGAGACTGTTTTTCACACGGCCAATTTTATGTAGCTTGCTCCTGAGTCAGTTCATCAAGCAGCATAATAATTTTAGAAACAGATAAAAATCCAAAAATGTTGTATACAAAGAATTTCTTGTTTAAATGTAGGTATAACAATAAAATGTGAGTGGCCTATGTTTACAAAGGAAATCAATACAAAAAGATCTTTAAGGACAGTTAAGGATCGGTTAAGGACAAGGGTATATATATAAGGAGTCCAGGGGCCCCCCAAAATTTGAAAAAATTATAGGTGATAAGTAATTATTATGGGGGATTTTCGTGACTAAGTGCACAAAGCACTGTTATCCCCCGCTAATTCCATTACCCGTGCAATGCCGGGTACGGGAATGCTAGTATATATATATATATATATATATATATATATATATATATATATATATAATTACATTATACGTAATGATATTTTAAAACTCTTAATTTGAATCCTAATTAATTTCCAAAGCCCTATCTTAATTTAACCCATAGTAATATCATTCTAAAATATTCTCTTATTTCATGATCTATTTCACTTGCTCTAGTTAATTAATTCAAGAGAAGCTGTGTAAAATTGCTGAAACAGCTAAACGCCTGTTACTTTCTCACACTCCGTGGGAGAGATGAAAATTGCTGACCTAAACAAAATACTTTTTAAAAGATCCCTGTCTTTCCCTTACCTCTCATATGTGAGAATTGGAAGTCCCCATTGAAATCCAAGTTCATAAGCTCTATAAAAAAATATTTATCCCTATCGAAGTCTTAGTATTTAAGGCCAGGGATAGTGATTTCCTGCCCTTTTTGTACACTTAGCCTTCGTGAATTCCGTGTTGTGTCGTTCTGTATTGTGCACATCATCTTTGCTTGTAAATAATGCCTGCTCCCGTGATGGAATAAAAAGAACTTAAAAATTCAACCTGTATTCTCCATGATTTCGGCCACGACTCTGCTATTTATTCTCAACAAATCATTCATATTGTGATTTTCATTTATATATATATATATATATATATATATATATATATATATATATATATATATATATATATGCATGCAGTGTAATTTATACTACTCTAGCTCTTCAAACTTTTTTGGCTGCTTGACAAATTTGCATTTATTTCATTGAATGTAGAAATGTCTTATGACAATTCTTCTACCACCTCAGAAGTTATATAAAAGAAAGATTCCATTGTGAATCCAATTCCAATTTTTTAAAATTATGTTTGGATTTTAATTAATGGTTATATCTATTCTTAAATATTAGCACCAACAATTATATATATGGTGGTACAGATCGTATTTATTCATAAACATCGTATTTATTCCTAAAGACAGAAATGTTAAATTTTATATTTTGAAATAGATGCTTTAATATTATTTGCTTTCTATTATTTTTACTTTTTTCTATTATTTTTTATGATAGTACAGCTTATGTTTTGTATTTTTAATTTACAATTTACAGAGTACTAAAAATGAATCATTAAGATTTATAGAAAAATTTTTTAACTAAAGATTGCAGTGGTTAAACTATAAAAGGCTCTTTTTAACATGTTTTTCTACTGCTGGTAAACATTTATTTTAAAAAAGAAGTGATATGTCATAAAGCATGGTATAACTTTCTAAAAATCTATTTATCTATGTTTTTATTCGATTGTCCAGAAAAATATTTACTATGTACATAGTCTACATGGCATGAAAATCTTTACTTTGCGTCTAATTTATTTATTGGTTGTAATATGAAATTCTAACGTAGATTTTTTAAACTCTATAAATAATAAAGATGAATATGTGTGTTGGTGCTCTACAACCCAGGCTGTTTGACCAACAGATTCCAAATTTTATTCTTGTATATTTTGGAGAATGTGAATGTAAGCCTTAGAGCATTCCCCCCCCTTTGAAATGTCACTTAAAAGTTAAGTTGAATTTTGATTTTTTTCCACAATTTTCCAAACATGGTATTGCCAAAAAATAAATATTGCATTATTTTAAAATTTAATAGATTATTTTTTAAATGATCCAGATTATTAACCATACAATTTTTGTAACATTTTTTATTGCTATTTTAAATTTATTTTTGAATAAATTCCAATTATAAATTCCATTGTTGCTCAGAAATTTAAACTATTATCATTATTTCTTCAAATATTTAATTGCTCGATTATTTTAAAGTGTTGAAAGCTTATAAAGAAGGATTCTGTTTTAAGTATGTGTAGTTTACAAAATGATTTTCAAAAAAGCATTACAAAGTTTTAAAAAATGTAAGGTAGATAATCTGCAAACGTATGTTTTTATAGTGCTATGATATCATGGCACTAGTCTCCTTAGAAAAAATGCATATGCAGAGTCAATGAAATACAATCAAAGTATCTGAAAATTTGTGGGAATTAATGTCATGAATTTGAATTTCTACAATTAATAGATATTAAATGTTAATCAATATTCCCAGTAAACCAGCTATTCACTTGAGGGAACAATTATGGATCAAATTATCTGGATAACTGTAGTTATGTATGTTCTAATAGATTTCATTTAAAAAAAATAATGTCTCACATTTTCTTTGTATTCCATTGTATTATGCTGTTTTCACTTCATTTAGTATGTACCTGTTGGATTCAATTCTTGATTGCCTCTGGAATGGAATTAGTTACATTGCTGACTTTTTTAATTTCTAAAGATTATATAAATAAATCAATGTGTATTGAATAATAAGAGAGTAATTTACTTATTATTTGATATTTTATTTCATTATTTTGACAGCAGAAGAATCCATCTCTGATGCATGCACTGCAACACACAGCATGAAACATAAAGTATGTATACGAAATGTATTGCATTCAATTCATTATGCTATTTAAAAAATCTATTTTTTTCTTTTATGATATAATTTCATCCATATTGTTCTTTTTGTATTCTATATCTCTTCCCTCTATCTAGTGTGAATTGAGTATTGTTTAAAAGATTTTTATTTATTTCTACCATTAAAAAAATTGTTTTTGAATGAAATTTTTAATGTAATTTTGATAAATAAATTTAAATCTGTACTTAAAAATGTATGTTTTTGGTTCATATTATTTTCTTTACGATTTGCTAAAAGTTAGAAAGGGGGGAAAACATTACTTTTTTTTATTATTATTATTAGCATGGTAAACATTTCAGTTTTAGCTATCTATCATAAAGAAAAATATTTTATTACATTTTTCTAATAACATTCTTTTATTGATAAAGCTGAACAGATTTAATGAATTTTTATTGGTAATGCATACCAATGAATGCATGATCAAATAATTCTTCTTTTAGTGCCACCAATCAGTACAGGAATGATAATTTCGGAAACAAAAAAATGAAATATACTTTTACTTTTTCTTTTAATTAATTTAGAAAATTCAGGCATGGACAGATTCAAATATTGGGTGTAAACCAGCTGTTGAAAACTATTGGTCTCTGGTCTGGTTCATTGCTGTATATATAAAATTCAAATACAAAATTTTTGGTAATTCACAAGCTTCTATATCAATATCAACGTTTTTAGAATTAATGTAGTCATTCAAATGAACCGGTAATTTGTTAATTTTAAGAAATGTTGAAAAAGATCCAAAAATTTTATTTGCTGTTAATCTTATAAAAATTGACTTAATTTTTTGGTAATTATAGATCCTCTCCCCCCCCCCCCCACATTTTATGTTTTTTTGTCAAAACCAAAAATTTGCTCTATAACTAAGAAATTGTACTTCTGTAGTATTGCAAAAATAAATATTAAAATTTAAAAATAATTTTAAAAATACACATTTAAATTTAAGTATTTTTTAATAAAAAATGCTTTATTATAAACTATGGTATGCCTAAAAAATTGTTAGGTTTATGTATGCACATTGTAAGAAAGGTGCTTAATTTGTTGCCTAATGTCCTTGCAACTTGCTTAATTCTAGCAACAATTTCTCACTATTCACCCTATTGCAATGAAATTTTCTATCATCGAATCTCAAAATGTAGATTTTTATTAAATGCTGTTTCAACTTCTGTAACAGTATAGGTGCTTAAAAAAGCTTAAATTTGAAAGCCATTTTAAAACATTTTCAAAGTGTTTAATTTTGGGGGGAGGGGAGTCTTAAAAGTGCTTATTTTTATCTAGACGTGCAAAGAAGATATTGATAGAGGATGAATATGATAAATCGAAAACAGTCGTAAATCTTTGCTGAATTGTAAAGGAAGTATTCAGTGAAGAGATACAGGAGTTTCAATCACATATAAATGATGCTTAATGGGCGTTTTTTAGCTTTCTTTTTCAATAATGGGCTCATGCATTTATTGAAATGGTTATTTGAAACAACAAAATACGAAATATGCCGAATTTGTAATCTGTCTATTTGTCTGTTATTGTATACCAATTATTTGAATCTTTAAATCCTTAATGTTTGTAACATATATTGATTCTATATGTTGTTTTATGTTCTATTGAATTTGCTCTTAATACAAATTTCCAGAGTTTCTTTGTATTAATTATTGCTAATTTAAATAAAAGATGATGCTGGATTCATCATCTAAAGATTAATTAACATTTGAAAAGTTATTATAGCTTTTTGTTCCAAAATTTAAAAAATTTAATTTTTTAAATAAAAACTTTAATTTATAAGATAAATAAATCTTAAGATTAGAAAATTGTCGATTTTACAGTTTCATGCACAGATGAAAGTACTTTTTTTTTTTTTTGCTAAAAGTTCTTAATTTTTGCTTTCATTTCACACTACACGCTCTGCAGTAGATTTTAGGGGATTTTGGCAAAGAAAATAGCATTGTATAGTTAAACGAATATATTATATTAAAACTATATAAGACAAAAGCTATAATTTTCTCCAGGTAATGAGATAAACTAAATTTCATGTATATGGGGTTATATCCAGTAATTGCTATAATTTTTTATGTACCCTGCTGGAATCGTAATTAGTCACACTAAAGAATTCATTCTCATTATATACTACTATTAAAAAGCAGGGAAATTTATGAAGAGTTATTTGCATTTATGATGTTTAATTTTGGATTTCATTATTTTAATTTTGATTTTATTATTAATATTATTATTGTACAGGATCCTAGCAATTCTATACAGGGAACTGATGTACGAACAGTCTCAACCAAAGAGTTAAAGACTCAGGCTGAAGATTGTTCTGGTTGCCTCAGCACGTTTGGTGGTAATTTTTTGCTTGTTCTTTTATCAGTATTTAGTTCAAGAACTTATATGTGTAAAGATATTTTTATCAAAGTTTTAAGTTGAAGGAAATTACTGAATCAGAGTGTATAGTGTCATTACAAATCCTCAAGAATGCTTATTTTTCCCATAAGCCATAATTATCCTTTTTTAAAAAAAAGAAAACTGAATACTGTTACAAAATCATGTTAGATCTGCTTATTTATATGTTTACGTTTTCTTTGTGTTGTCTGATTTTTCATCTTTCAATGAGTCTCTATGAATCTGAAAGTTTGTGAAAAGTTATTTCAGTTAAGGGTAATACTGATAGCATGGGGGAAATATATTTCCTTTATTTTTCTTTCACCTTGTTGAATAGGGGGAAATTTATTTCGTTTCGAAGGTAATTTTTTGCTTTTATTTAACATAGTGTTAGTTTTCAAAATGACTTTAGCTTATTATTGTGATCTTTTTTTACATAAAAGGGGTTTTTTTCTGAAGTATTTGTTAAATTTATATTTCAGCCTTATTTAGTCAATCACAAATAGGAATTTTTTTTAAAAAAAAATTATTATAAGAAATTCCATACAGAAACAGGTTTTGAATTTTTAACATATATCAAGAAAATGTGTATTTATTTCTCTGTTGATTTCCAAAAATGCATACTTTTAGAAAAAAAATCATAAAGCAAAATTTTCATCCTGTTTCAAAATTACTTGTAGATCTGTTGTTATTTTTGTCTAAGATGTCAAAAATGAATTAATACCAAAAAAAAAATTATAATAAAAATATTCTAAGTATTCTAAGAGAAAGAATTTTGATTGTAAAAAATTCAAACCCTTTTTAATTTTGTATTCTGTTTATTATTTTCAAATCTCCAAAAAATGGATCATTTTAAAATTATGTGCTGTCTGTAAACACAAGATAAATAAAATTTAAAAAAAACAATTTGAACAAGAAGGAGAAAATTTGGTTTATGATCTTTAGTCCAAAATTCTAGATTTCCACCAGTTTTGAATGAAATACATTAATAGGAAATCTGACTGACAATCCGAATATAAATGAGCATGCTAACTATAATAATAAAATTTGGGTTTTAATCCTCATCATTCAAATCTTAATTTGAATTACTTAAAAAAATAGGTATCCAAGATATATATTTGGCTTATTTTAATGCAAATCTCAAAACTCTTGTAGGCAGGATTATAAAATAAAAATTTCATACCCTTTTGCAGTGTGTCTAATTTTTGTATGAGATAATACAATTTCATTGGGAGCATGTAAAAATACTTTGGGGGAACTACTTCTAGTCTACTTATAGTTTGCCATGCTTTCACTTGCATTGCAAACTATATTCATTTCTTCAAATATATCAGAGTGATGACCCACTTTTACCGTTTTATTTATTTGATACCTAGCTTATTTCATTTTTAGGCTCTTGTTTATTAATATAGGTGCATTTCTTTAAAAAACATTTTGCCTTATAATTTGATATGCCTAAATCACTTTAATTTAATCAAAGTAGTTTACTGCAAATTACAATGCATATATATTATAAAATAAAGATAGAAGTGAAAACCCTACTACTGATTTAATGATTCACAAAAGCACATGCTAGAATGTTTTGATTATAACATTTAAAAACATGATTACAAATTGTGTATCAAATTGAGTTAAACATATTATTAAAGTTAAATGAAAGCATGTACAAAAAGAAAATTTATATAATTAAAAAGATATTTTTTTCAGTTTTAAGATAATACAAAAAGCATTTTTATGTTATAATAAAAGATATGAGTATTGAATTCTGCAAGCAGGTCATAATGATTAAACTGGACTTAAGATTAATAGAAAAGCATCAAATCTTTAAGGGCTATTTCTCACCGCACATAATCGTGACTTTTTTGCAATTTTAAAAGCTATCTGTTAGCATTTTTAGTAACACTTAGGATTGCAGACCTTTAAAGTTTTGGGGTGGGCATAATTTTGACATGCTTAGTGAGGAGTCGGGCATTAATTTTAAGCTATACCATGATTACTTATCTTGCCTAAACCTACATTTGTGCCTGATTGAACTCTTTACTTGAAGCCTATTCCTTTTATATCTTCCTTGCTCTGACTAAATGCCATGTTTGAGCTTTCTCCAGAAGGCTTCCAATACTACTTTAAGTAACCGAGTGAAGAATTTAATTCAGTACAGCAGAAATTTTTTCAATAAATGAATGAAAATTCAAAATTCATTTGAGGTTCTGTTTATATTGAACTTTTGCTATTTCATTCTTTGTAAAAAGCCTGATTTCTGTGCCATCTGCTTTAGCATTTTATATATAAGAATTGTTGTCAGTAGTTACTTTTATAATGTATTTGGGTCTTTTATCTATTCATCACTCTGTGTTTTGTGAACTATTTGCTTTGTTGTTCTTCTTCAATTGAACTTAGCAAACCTGAACATGAACTTAATCTTGCCAGCGAAACTGCTCTGATGCTGCTAACTATCTGAAATTTCAGGGTGTTTTTTTTTGTGTGTGTGTGTGTGTGCTTTTGTGTTTGTAGATGAAATTCCTGACTTTCTACATCTGAAATCACTGCTATTGTTGTGATAAATGCCTATTTCTTACTTTTTTCCAGCGTCAGTTTAGGCTTCTTTTAAAAATTGTAATAAATAGGTCACCAGTAAACTATACTTAAACAAAAAACATGTTTTGACAGAAAAAAACTAATAACTGTGAAAAAAAAAGAGAGAGAGAGCATGTTTTGTGTTGTTATTACTCCAGAAAGAAAAAAAAATTGTGTAATGTTTCCTTGTTGGTATTTCATGGAAATCACACATGGTTCCAAATTAGAGCTGTTATGAATTGTATATGGGAAAAATTTTAACAATTTATGCAAAATAATTGAATTTGAAACTTTGCCTGGATTGCTAAAGATTTGATTTTGTTGAGATTTGATTTAGAAATCAGGTTTTGTAATACATAACTTTTACCACATAAAAGCATTTTAATATCATGATTTAGATTTCCTGTCATGCCATCCTAGTGCATAAATCACACCTTTACGTTTTGATTTCAACCATTTGTAATCTAACAGTGAGTTTAAATTTGTGCTATAAATTTCAGTTATATGATAAATGATGAAAAGATATTAAATTTATTTTTGATCAATAGATTAGTATGCTTGTTATAAAAGCAAATATTAGCTACTAGTTTTTTTGCTAATCCATTTAACAATGTTATTGGATACAATTTTGTTAATTTTCATTTATCTCTTTTTGGTTAGATATTCTAACCTTAAATTGACACCATTTATCTGAATTCTTTAATTTATATTTATAAATTTGTCAGTGATGTGTATTTAATCACAGTTTCTTTAATTGCAAAATGAATGAAGTATTCTTTTTAAAAAAAAAAACCTTGTTGAAAATCCTTGATTTTTTTTTCTCGTTAGATTTACTGCCATCAAACTATGAGTCTAAAAATGAAAATTTGGCCAGCCAGACAACTGCCAGGAATACTCAAACTGTTGAAAGCAAAACAAATCAAGCGTCTCTTTTCACAGATTTTACATCCTATGAACATTTTCAAGAAGTAATTAAAGGAATTTTTGCAAATGTTAAAAATACTGAAACATCAAGGTGAGTAAAAATTCTATTTGACTTATATTATTTATATTTTCAAAAAACATTTTTGTTGATTTTATATATATCTTTAAATATAAAATTCTTCTGTGTATGTGTATGTGACTGAACTCCTCCTAAATGGCTGGACCGATTTTAATAAAAAAAATTGTGAATGTTCAAATGGATTCGTGAATAGTTTAGATTCACAAATTTTTTTACAACTTTAATTAATTAAAAATTAAGTAAAATTTAGACATTTTTTGCAATAACTTCTGAAAATATTACAATCAATTTTTTTACCTACAAATTAAATTTTTATTTATAATGAATTTTTAATTAAATATTTTGATAATATTTTTCACCAATTTCTTTCAAAACAACAATTTAATCAGCACGAGCAAGGTAAGAAATTATCTTTTATCAGCATGTGGCCTTCATGTTGACAAAAACTCCGAGCAAAAAATAAGTTAATTATTGCTGCAAATTAAATGAAGAAAATGTAGTTTTCTTGATTTATGATTCACATGATTCTATGAAATGAAATAAATAAATATAATCCTTTCAAAAAAAAAGTAAACACAAGATAAAGATTTCTATTTTACAGTATCTACATTATGAATTCAATAAATGAACTTCATGTAAGCAATTTTGGTTTAATTCTTGCACAGTATCCATTCAAGTCCGGATCCAAATGCCAATTTGTAAATCTTTAGTAATAAGTATAAATATTGTTTAGTAATACAATTAAAATAGTCTAAATGAAATAAGTCACTACATTATATGTAATTCGGGTCAATAAATGCTCTGATGAATTATGAATTTAAAATTTTTGGTATTCTGCCCTGTGTGTTTTATGAATAAAATATTCTTGAGGCACTAATATTTTAAATAGGAAAAATTGTACTTCAATGAACTAAACCAATCATTAAAATTGACCAATTTATGAAAATTTCAATTTCACTATTCTATATAAATGGACAATATCAGATCACTTCATTGACCGTCTCAAAGAAACTAATTAACTTTAAGATTTTTCTAGAAAGTGATTGGCCTAGATTAATAAAATGTTGATTCTTCTGATATTATAATATTTAATACATTGATCAGATTTGATTGCAAAAGATGTAAAAATTTATTTATTTAAAAGTTGGTGAGTCAAGAAAATTCACAGAATATAATTCCTTAGGAGAAAGAGACTATTCAAAATTTAAACTTCATAATTTTTTGAATTATTATAAACTGAATAAATTAAAATGTTTTTTTATTAACAGCATTTATATACTTTTAAAAGTAAAGGTAAATTTTATGATGAATCTATTGAATTTTTTCTGAATGTTATGTTGATGAGAGAAAAGAAAGATGTTATAAATTATGAAAATTATTATGTGGTGCACATGGAACTTGAATAATGAAAGACTCTGCTTTCACTTCTCATACTTTTTATTTAAAGACAAGAATAGATTCAGTGAAAAAATGTCTATATTAATTGCAGTTTTATCTTTTCCACTTTAATTTAAAATTAAAATTTTGTGACAAGGTTAGAAAGAGAGAGATGAGTAGTAGAATGAACAAAACATCTTAAATAAATTATATTGCTACTAAAATTTGAGGTTTGAAAATAGTTTACTGGAAAACCTGTTATGAAACTAAGTAACATAAAATAATAATTGAACATTTTCACAAGCATTAAAACTGGTGAGCCGACTGGTCGCCAAAGGCAGCTAGTATGTATATATATATATATATATATATATATATATATATATATATATATATATATATATATATATATATATATATATACATTGAGGAGGTTCCTAATTTCATGGCTCAAATTTTAACTGTAGATGAATCATATTTAAGGAAGCGTTTTTTTTTGTGTGTGTGTGTGTGTGTGTGTGTAGCAATGCAGATTTGAAGAGTAAAGATATCATTGGAAAAAGTAAGAAATGTCGAGGAAATAGAAAGTTCTTTATTTGCACAATTTTTTAGATCAAATTATATATTTGGGATATAGCTTAAGTAAAAAGAATGTTTGGGAAAAATATATTGGAATTATATTTAATTATCAACAAAAAACATCTACTAAACAATTGTATCTATTCTGAAGGGCAATAAATGATTTTCAAACAATTTTTAGTTGTTATACAATATTTTTGTGTAATGGAGCCATTTACACTCTCTGAAAAAGCAAACATGCATCTTTTGTGAATCATAATTAGAAGTGAGGCATTAAAGTTGTAACATGAATGCTTTCCCAATACAACAAAACTGGACCACAAAGTTTTCCAGCATCCATGCTACGAGTTTTGTGCAAACTCTTCATTTCATGTCAAAAAAAAAAAAATGGTATACATTTTCAGGATTGTTTTGCATGTCCTACCCCATATTCCAATACAAAAAATGCTTCTTTATGCATATTTTATTTAGTTTTAAAGTTTGGTCCTTGAATTCATGGATACTTTGTATGCATAATATTAATGACTAATGTTAAGATTATTTAAAACTAATATGTCAGATTTATTCTGTTTCAATCATTAGTATAATCGTGTGAAACAAAGTAGATAAATACATGTTTGAATTTTTAAATTTATTCTTAACTATGATTAGTTATTAATATTTAATTATTTTTCTGCTGGAAAACTGACAAAGCATTTGGGTTATCAAATAAATATTTTATATATGATTTTGCAAAAAAATATTAATTATATATTATTATACAATTACTGATTTTAAATATACCTTCTTTATCTACTTGTAATGTTGATTGTAATAGAACACTACAAGTGGATAAAGAACAGTGACATAAAATCTCGTGGTGATATTTCCAGATTATTGAAATTTTGTACTCTTAAACATTTGTCATTGAAAATGACTTCTTCATTGACACTGTAAACACATATTTTTGATTTTGATTAATTCGAATCCCTTTTTCCCCTTTCATTTCAATTTAGCATTTTTTTTTTCTTAATATGTACTATAATAGAAGTATTGCACTAGGAATTGTATTTCAAGATAAAATAGTTTAATTGATTAAAAAGCTTAAGTTTAAAAACAAGGATAATGATCAAGTTCTCATTTTCTAGTTTTTACCTAACCTCCATGTTGCAGACTTTCCCGAATTCAAAAAACTTATGTTTGTGTATCTGTCTGTTTATGAACATCTTTGCATAATTGGAGCTAGAAAAATGAAATTTGGCATATGGACTTAAAACAAATTTGTAGAATTCTGTCGAATTGTGGCTGAAATCTATTCAGAGGAAGTCTATACTGTGCAAAAAAAAAAAAAAAAAAAAAGCAGAAAGGCAATAGATTTTAAAAAATAAATAAAGGTTTTATTTTTTGCTGCAATTACTTTCATAAGAATTATTTAAAAATTAGTAACATTACCATGATATTCAAAAACTAAATATAAAAGACAACAAAAATTGTTTCTTTCATTTGAGATCATGTAAAAAAATGTAGAATGGCAGTTATAAAAAAAATGCTAGTGGTTTATTAAGCTAGTGGTTATTTGCTAGTGGTTTATTAAGGTTTATTATTACTTTCAAGCAGAATATTAAAATTCATTAAAGTTAATAAGGCTCTTTTTATTAACTTTATTAAATTTTAATTGATAAAGAATATTAAATTGAATTTTAATATTCTGCTTGAAAGTGAATCATACAAAGATTGGATTTCTGTTTGACAAAAATTATCCCATGAGAGTCAGTATTTGATGTGAAGAGAGTTCTAAACTACTTCCCACCATACTTGAGTCTATACTCAATGAACAATCATTACCCAAATGTTTTCTATAATATTTATATAGGGTCTTTTTTCTTCCCCCATAATCAACTGCTAACCAAACCATCAAACTTTCAACTCTTATTTATCTAGTTGAATTATTGTTTTGTATTCTTCAGACAATGCCATTAGTTTTAATAACAGTTTGGACCATCTAAGTTAAACTTTTTTCCATCTGAAAATTTCACAGAAGATCCTTCTGTAATCCATGACATATGTTCCTTAGCTTTAGACAACAATTATTAGTATGTGTTTGTTTCCACTTTGGATGATGTCTTCTTTTTTGAAAATGAATCTCTTGGATGTATGAATAAGTCTACTTGATTTAGAGCTTTTGCAAAACTTCCACTACTCTTTTTAGCTCATGAGCAAGTTTGCTTTCATCATGAGGCATTCACTTTTTAGTTTTTCCTGTCTTCTAGCTTATTCTTTCTAATAAAGTTAGAAACTGTATTGAGGCTGGCATGCAGCATACAAACGATGATTCATTGACTTTAATTTCATTTTTACACTCAACAATTTGGGCCTTTTGACAATCATTTAATAATATATGTCTTGCCATGCTAAAATTAAAGCATTTGTGAAATTTTTAACAAATTTGTTTTCCTGGGGGGAAAAATCAGTTTTAAAAAAAGCTTATACTTTTCTAATTGTCACATAACACCAAATTTAAAAAATGTAGCTGGTGCCTTTCTACTTTTTTTACACACTGTAGATCATATATTCTCATCTTTCTAATTATAAATCCTGGTAGCTATTTCATTTTTACATGAAAATAAAGAAAACATTGTTAAATTAAATCTGCATAAGAAGCTATTAGTCAGGATAAAAATATAATAGAAAGTTTACAAATAACGACTACCCTTCTACTTTTTTTTACCTAGTGTATATGGCTAACTCTTTAGATGAAAGTAAATTTAAAATGTAAGGAGTTACATGAATTAAATTTGGCATTGAGACTTCAAAGTCTAAATGTAGATTCTGAACAAATGTTGAACCTTATTAGTCAATTTTACATCTGTCATTCTATACTTTCACAAACATACGAATGCCATGACGTAAATCAATGTGTTAAAATTGTGTTCTTAGGATCACAATAAAAATTCTGAGTGAAATTTTGGCTACAGTCTGTTATATATATTGAAAATTCTGTATACCAGCATCCTGGTGTAGGGGTGATCTGGACTTCCTGTTTCAGGCATGGTTGTTCTTTTATTCTGTGATCTATCTTAATGGGATGTGAAAGAGCCCCCCCCTCTCCCCTCCATAAAAAGATTGTGCAAGCTTCTGAGTGTCATCTTCATATGAGCGAGAAGGCAGGCTTATGTCTTCTGGCGCTCAGGACCTTTCCTTTCAGAAGCTACTGCACAAACTCAGCTTAAATTGCTGACTTTGCCATGGCAAATGCCACCAGTAACAACAACTACAACTAATATATTATATTCATACCAAAGAGCTCTATTTCCCAACTATTATTCACCAACATCTTACATGGTATTGACGCCTTTCACCTAATGTATCACAATTTTGTAGGAGGAGAGAAACAGGATTTTTATTGAAGGATTTGCAAGTGATGTTTCATTGAAACTGTTTCCACTAATTTTTATACTTATACTTATATATATATATATATATATATATATATATATATATATATATATATATATATATATATATATAATTCACTAGATTGAATTGATTATTATAGATTTTAATTAATTATAACAAAAAATTTATTTTTAATTTTTGTTTATATTCAAAATTAAGTACATTACAAAATAGCTACTCAATAGAGACAGTATAAATTAACTTCATAATTTTAGCTAAGCAAACTTTACATTTATCTTTGAACAACATTTCCACATTGTGGGTAAAGTTGCTTGGTATTGGAAATAATTTGTTAACTAAGAAAGAGTATAATAAGTATATAGAGTAAATAACCGTCCCATATGAAAGCACTCTAGAACATATTCAACTGTTTCAAACAAAACAAAATCATTACTGCTGATAAACCTAACATATTTGACATTTATTGAAAATAAAATTTTAGTTCAAATGTTCAGTAAATGTCCCTGTATTTACTGTCCTATTTGCAAAGCCATATTTTCACCTCTAAATAATATAACTATGTATTTTTTATCCTTCCCCCCCCCTCTCTCATCCGGTTGCAGCCGGAAATGGAAACTCTTTACGACAATTATTTGACCAAGCATTGAATTTTTCTTTTAGGAAACTCCTTAACCAGATATGCATTGGGTGATATGAGAAAAATTATTGGAAATTGTGGATCTATGAAATATTATCTTGTAATTCTGTGCAAGCAATATGAGGATGCGGGATATTCATATATTTTGAACTCACTAGGAGAAAATTCTTCAGAATGCGATAGAGCAAATTCATATTCAACTGCAATGATATTTTAAATTTAAGAAATTCCATGAAGAGCTATATGTGAGCTTCATTGATCTGCACAATGCTCCTTGGCTAGATGATGTTAACTTTTACTGCTATTTGATCTAGGGGCTCAAGTGCACAGTTTTTTATGAGTTGGTAAAGATACTTTATTTTGTAAATAGAAGTTTTGAAATCTGTTGCATGGTTGCATTATGAAATGTGGCACACCCTTGCATTGCTTCCTGGTGAAAGACTCCTGATTTCCATAATCACTGTGACCCTATCTTTCATCAAGGAGGAAAGTTCCTTTGGTGTTCTCCAACTGCCAGAATATCAGGGTTCATCCAAATCTCTTCTTAATGCTGTGTAGATAAAGATATTGGACCTGTTCATGAAGTCCTTTTCTTGTATAATTCTTTTAGGGCTGCAAAAGAATTTTCTTGGCTGTAATAATTCATTTTTTTTTTTTTTTTTGATAATGTCAGTATGATATTTTGTTAAAAAATGCTCACCCATAATCCAACAACTTCTTTTTATTCAATAAATAATGCTCTTTGCTGTATCACAAACAATGTATTATTTGTTGAACTTGATAAATAATTGTCATTCGTGTCACAAAGCCATCTTTTGTTCAACTTGGATTATAAAATTTTTGTTTAGCAAATGTCCAAGTCAAATCTGAAACTACTGATTATAAAAATTTATTGTACTTGTAACTTTAGAGTCCATTCTAGAATCCTCTTTTATTTCAATGCTATTTCCCTACCATGTATATATCTGTTAAATTTGACATCAACTTTTGGCAATTAAATTGGCATAAGTGATTTGTGTTCCTTCCTTTCATTTGGCTGCTCATTTCTAATCTAATTTTCTTCCCTTCCTTAGGAATTCGCTGGAATGTTCCATCTCTTGCTATGTTTGTAAAGAGATGTTTTCTGTGGGCCCTGAAGGTCCTGTGGATCTGATAAATCATCTTGAAAGGGAACACCTGATGAAGACATGTCCATTTTGTGGTCAGCTATTTGAAGATGCAGTTCCTCCAAAATATTTTCATATCCATGTTGAGCAGCATTTTGAAACAGAATAAAAATTCTGCCCTTTTTTTAAAAAAATCATTGTACTAGTTTTTAATAAAAGCATTATTAAAAAAAAACAAATCAGCCTGTTGCATTAAGTACAAGAATTATTTGACATTGAAGATTATTCTTCCATCAAACTATTGTATTTCATATTATTATTTTTATAATTGTTTGAGTGAAGGATGTAGGTTTGCATATAGCCGTATAGATTTACAAAACTAGATGGAGTATTAAAACAATTAATGAAATATTTCATGGAACAAACTATTGTTAATTAAAATATGATAATTTTTTTAATGCAGAAAGAATAAATAGTATTGCCCCAAAAAACTGCCATATTGGTGGGATGCTCCCTCATTGCCTTTCTTTCATCTTTAAAAAAATTTATAAAGGTGAATTGTTTTATTATTATGTTGCAACGGGTATATTAACAAATGAATTCCAATCTTGTTATTTTAATATTATCTATAATAAATAATTTAGAAGTATGCTGTTCCTTAACAATCAGTTGTCATAATCAGTTTTAGCAGAGATATTATCATGTGTGTTTGTATTAAATAATTCTGGAGAGGAGCATTCCGATATGTTTTTTGTTTACATTATTTTGTGCGTATGTGTGAATAAATGATGTCTAGTTGATATATTTATGTAATGTTTCAGTAAGAAACAATCTGGTTTGTGAAATTTATCAGTCGCTTTGTGCTTTTAAAATAAAGAATATTTAGGTTTAAAAAGAATGGCAGCTGCATTTTTTATATCTATCTAGATGTTCCAGGTCCTCTTGGTATGTAAGTAATGTGTAAATAATTTGGCGATAAAAATTTAGAATTGGTTAATATGTCAAAAGTACCATAGTTTACTGTACAATTAATCTGTACTTTTACGAATCTGAAAATGCTGTTTAGAGAATTGTAGTGTTTTTTTTTATTTAATAAAAATAAATGTAAACAGTTAAAATGTCCATTCTCTGTCAATATTAAGCATCAATGAAGTGAACACAGGAACATTTTTAGATCTGTATAAGTTGCAAAATTTGAAGGCATAACATATGATTGTGAAAAAAAAACTTATCTTTTTTAAATTATCTGTTTACAGAAATTTATTACCGAGATTTTATCTTCGGACATTTTGTTGACTCATTGAAAACTGATTTTTGAAAAAGAAAAAAGTTTTTTTTATCAGTAGTATATATTTGCCAGCCATAAACATCAGCAATTATTATTTAACATAATATTGTGTAATATTTAATGTTTTCCCTTATTCATCTACATTAAAATTAATAACATTGCTCAATATTTTCTTTCCTTACAAAATATCATTGTTGCATTTGAACAAATATTCACTATGCGAGTTGACTTTAAGTCAAAACATAAATATCCGTTAAATTAAGTTAAGAATGGGTAAATGAAAAATGATTTTCCAAATTACTAAAAGATAATTTACATAAAAATGATTTAAAAAACATAAAAGTTTCATTTATCTGTTTAGATTAAAGTACATGGATTAGATTTAAAGCTGGTAGTTGGATATTATAATTTAAAATAAAATGTGCTAAAAAGAACAAACAAGACAGATCAGATTGTTATTGATTTCATCGATGCGATTGCTTCCATTAAAGTCCAGAGGTAGCTGGTGGGCTGCTTCGAATCGGAATCGGAGCTGATAGCGCAAATACAGCAGATGTCCCATCACAAGTGGCGGGAGTTGAACCGTCGCGCCCAGAGCGTTATCATGAACAAACAGAGGATAAGAAAAGAAGTTTGTGAGGCATTTTAGCGCTTTGGCCTTGCGATATGACAAAAAGAAATTCCCTGCTTTAAAGACCAGCGAGAGTCAAACTCTTAACCAGTTTATTGCGGATTTTCAATATTTGAGACCGAGTTTTGACATATCGAACGTGATACCATTGGATGTATAGTAAATTTTTTCATAAGTCATTATAAAGCAAATAATATTTCATTTTTAAGAGATAAAAAACGCATCGATCACGGTCGGACGAAGATATGGACTGACGTATATGAACACTTAACTGGTTAATGAGAAGAGTGGAGTTTAAAAAATTGACATGACTTGAATGTCGCTCCACACAGAGGCTGCTTTTCAGAACATTGGTAAAGGTAAAAAGGTTTCTTGGGGTCAGTCTGCAGAAATAATAGTCTAAGAATGCAAAAAGATGTTGCCTGTCAATCAGCAGAATTTCTCTGTAAAAGCTCGATTTTACTCCCCTAGACGCCCGCCGTGCTGATCGCCCTATTTCTATTGATGACCGTTCAGTTTTCGTCTCTTTGTTGTGAAGAACTCGAAGAGTGGATGCCCTGACCGTGGATTCTTCAACTTCTCTGGTTTCCATGGCTCGAGCGATTCTGCTTTAGAATGAAGTGGAAGTTGCTATTTTCAAGGCCTGACCGAGCCAGTGACATGCGGGGGCAGTTTCCCCGGGCCCTCACGTCGGGGGGGGGGGACAAATCGAATAGAAAGTTTATTTTACGTTTTCTTCTTCAACGATGAAGTCCGGTTCTTCATTACTGAAGAACTGAATTCTTGGGGTTGGGGAGCAAAGAAGTTTTTGTCCCAGGCTGCAGTGAGGATAAGTCGTACCCTGGTTATTTCCATTGGAGAGCTCTACGTCGGTAAATTCTCTTATCTATGCGGTTCGAGACGTCCTTTAGATTCCAATAATACTAGCCAACATTGAACCCTTGCAGTAGAATTGTTGGGGGGGGGGGAAGGTGCCACCTGAATTAACTGACCAGTGCCCTTTCTTGATTTGAATTCCTTGGGGCACGTAGCGAAACGCTTTTCGGAACCAGTGCCCTCCTGAAAACGTTCAGCAACTACAATAGAAAAGCACTGAGAAATGATCATTCCTTCTTTAGGATCTAATGGACCATCCCAGGCACTCCAACTCGATACACCGAATGATGCTTCTGACAGACTTCGCTGACGGGAGAAATTGCCCTCCTTCGGAGGATGGAATGTACGATGTCCAAGAAACATCTTACTTTCTGAAGAAGTGAAGAACTAAAGGGAATCGCCAGCTGGGCGAATACAGGTCGGATGCTCATTGTTTCGTGTCTGTTCAGACCGTTTGAAAGCAAGGATGTTGCAGAAACATCTGTTGCTTGCGCGCGCACGATGAAGGTGTTCAAGGAGGATGAAAAGGAATTTGTAGCATCGTGTCGCACAAGAGTCTCGAATTTCCAATTAATCGGCAACAGATTTCTAAGAAATCGACTGACCTTGAACAATTCCATAAAAAAGTACTTTTCAGGGCTGAAAGCCTTCCTTTTATTGAAAATAACAATGCTGATAAAATTCTGATTAATCCTATCTTATCACCCGTAGCTTGGGAGTGTCATTTTTCCACAGTTGCCCGCACCACGGGCCCTATCAGCGGTTTCTTGTCGCGAAGCGACAGCGATTTTCTGCCCACCAGTCCGTGTGTATTTGGCGGAGAGCAGGGACGATGGAGTCTCCGAAGAACTCATCCATTGGCGAAGGTAAAGCTTAAGAACACTCAGTTTTGATCCGTCCCTCTCGTTTCCGGGCACCGTGGCGTGCAATTTCTGATTTTGAAATCCGTTATCATATGCGAATGAATCCTTTTCAACCCGCCACTTAAAATCGGGAAATGCTATGTTTACTCCTGAAAATTATCTGAAAAGGAATTCGTTTTCCCCGCCCTTTGGATCAAAGATTTTTGAATTTTTCATTTTTCTCTTGCTATTCGTCCAAAACTTTTTATGGGACTTTAAAAAGAAAGAATAAAATTTGATCTAAAAGCAACTCCCATTTGATGGAAATATTTTATAAATTAGAATTTTATATATTTCGATGAATATTTTAAATCGGGTGTCTCATTCGTGACCCATATTTGTAATTAAAAGGGGGGGGGGGGAGGTCTTTATGCAGTTAAGAAAAAAAATGTTTGATGCTAGAATATGTATATAAGATAAATTAAATATTCATCAAGTCAAAAAAGAATTATTGAATTTTAAAAAAAAAACTTCTTGCTTGTAATATTCGGAAAACTAATGAAATGCTACTAGGAGAGCAATGTTAGGAAGCATTAGCCCTCCAAAATTGAACGTCCCATTAAGAGTGTACGATATCAGTATTTCGGTTACTTCAATTTCATTCCCATCGGCAGGCGAATCCATCTTTTAAGAGGCCCAACTTTAAATGGAATTAACTTTCTGAATATGTTAGCCGCCTTTGGCGACCCGTTTGTTATCCAAGTGCATTGGGTTTTTAAGCTGTTAATTATTTATTTAAAAAACATTTTGCCTCGTAATTGGATACGACTGAATCCCATAAATTTAATCAAAGTGTTTACTGCAAGTTACAAAGCGTATATATTTTGCAATAAAAATGGAAATTCTACTACTGATTTAAAAATTCGCAAAAGCGCGTGCTTGAATCTTTTGATGGAGAGTTTGAATTCCATTATAGTATTTAAAAACACGGTTATAAATTGTGTATCGAATTGAATCAAACATATTATCTAAGTTAAATGAAAACATGTACGAAAAAGTAAGTTATATAATCCAAAAGGTAATGTTGTTGTTTTTTTAATTTTAAGATAATACAGAAATCATTTTTATGTTATAATTGTTTTAAAAGATGTGAGTATCGAATTCCATGGGCAAGACATAACGATCACGGCCAGACTTAACTTTTGGCCCACCAGTCCTGAGAAACTAGTCGTTGATTGGGACATCCCCTTCGGGAACATCGATGAAATGGTCCAAAATCGAATATATTGAATGGTGGCATTCAAATTTGTTGGACTGAAGAAACGGTCTAAATCTTCAGCAACCACAGATCTCGGAAAACCAACGGGCCGTCAAAGAGGGCAAGATACGTCTGGAAATCCTATGAATGATTTGAAATATTCATCCTCGGTCAAAGCGTACCAAAGTTAACTCTGAAATGAAAGTCAGTATGCTATGAAAATCCAAAACGGTGAAACTATTACAAAAAATACATTTGAACTGAACCCTTACAGACATAGACGATTCTGATTGCTTTAAGATAACTGGATCATTTCATTTAGTTAATAATACATTAATTTATAACATTACTGACAGCTAATGAGTTTCTTATTATTTGAAATAAAATATATCCAAAGCTTTTATCTTTTAATCAAATTAATAATTCATATCATATAAAATAAATCCCCTAATATAGTTATAAAAATACACCAGTTCCGTATTTAAAAATCTAGCTTTCACGTTTATATTTCGATATGAAAACTTTATATTTTCCTACATAAACATTCTGTGCATTTTTTAAAAAGTATAAAGCTATGAAACAGTGCAACTCATGAAATCTTTTCTTAATTAAAAGATAATTTGCGTTAAATATAACCATATTTTTGGATTGGACTGAATGGTACATTTCTTCTTTCCAAATGTATCTGTTGCAAATTTAGTAACTATATTGTAAAATGGTCTATCTTATAAAACAGACCCACCAAATTTCTATGAAAAATTGTCAAAACTGAATAAGTTTAGACTTTTTTTTTCTTTCAGATATGTTTGTTTTTAATTAGTCTGCGGTTTCTAGAAATAAACTTCTGAAGGTCTTCATTTTATACCTCAGTTTAAATGATGCTCACTCGTAAGCAAATTAAAATTTCCCAAATGTGCATTATGAAAATTAAGCTGTGTTTGTCCACGAGCAATCAACATCAAATAAGAGATTATTTTGTGTAAAAAAAAAGGCATTGGGTGCTTAATAATCTTTACTTATAGTTGTTTTTACATTTGTATAAATTTATTATTTTGTATCATCATACAAAAAGAGATAGAACATTTTTACGCAAATGATATTTAGTATCAGTAATTATTAATTTCAAAGTGATATTGAGCGATGTTTCTTTGTGACATATTAATATTACTATTAACTTAATAATAAATGTTATTCAAGATATAAATTTGTTGAAAAAATAAATGTCATGTAAAGTATAAATGTGTTGGAGAAAATAAATGTTGTATAAAAAATACTTTAAATTATGTTTGTTGAATGGTGACATTAAAACGTTAACGTTTTGTTAAATATTCCGTCAAACTTAATACAAAATCACCTAAATTTTAGCATATTTTGAGAAAAAAATTACAACTGTTACTTAAGTATTACAACACAATGTTTTCATTTAACAATATATTAATACAGAATTACTCTTTTCATGTTAATAACACTCTTAAAAATGCTTATGACGTAAATATGCCGAAGATTGAATCAAATTTTCAAGTGCTGTGATTGAAAGTGAATTGCATAAAAAGAAATGGACTTTTCATAGATTTGAAAAGCCCGTAAATTATCCTTTAGCAGTAAATATAACAGGAGTTCCAATGATTAAAGAATGTTTTTACTCGAAACTCGGTTTTTTCAACTTTTCGCAGGATTAGAGCTTATTCTATTCATTACAACAGCATGAAATTTCATTCAACAGTATTTACAAACATTATGCATTCCTTAAACTTATTTCTGAGCCTTAGTATTAATCTTTAGAGACCATTTACATGAAAAATTTATCCTATCTTTAAAAAGTTTCAAATTACATGACATTTATTATATTCTTCGAAATTTTTTATCAGCATATTTAAATGGGAACTTCACCATAAATATTAAAACTATTCTAATATGATAAATTTAATGAGATTTAACTCAGAATTATTTTTCTTTGCGTATCGATTTGTGGTTATAAACTTGAAAAAGATCGCATCATAGCTCGTATATAATTTGACATTAAAAAACACAACTATTTTAAGAAATAAATATTTTCTCCTGTTTTATAATTAACTTCAATCGCTTGTTCTATAGGTACTAAATTTTAACTATGTATTACATTTTACTTGTAAAAAAATATCTCTTTTACAGCTTAAATTTCTGCAATTTTTCTGGTCTAGAAACTTCTAATTCCTTTATCTTCGAAGCGAGTCCATGAATGCGCAATACTTTGTTTTTGAACTTTAAATAAATTGAAGCGCCTTTTAAACAGACCCGCATATCGATTGATAGCATCCTCCTTTGAATTAAAATCAAGGATCCATTTCTTGTGCTCCAACTTAGGAAATCAAGTCATTTATCATAAATAAAGCCATTACAGTAATGAAAAAGAAAAATAATAATAATAAAGCAACGAAGCGTAAAGTCATTGGGCAAGGAAAACAGGTGATTTGCCAATAAGTCATTTACTTTTTTTATACTATCGACGTTCTGAATTACAACTCGTGAATTGAGATTTCCTAACTCCCTTTTTCTTTTTCATCTTAACCCTTTCTTTTCCAACAAGAAACGTTTATCACTCATTTGCATTTTATTGTCGGGAATCCGCTGCTACATGAGGTGTATTCTTTGCACTTGATAGCCTCAAGATTTGATGAAATCACAGACACCTACATTATAGAAATAATTTTACTTCAATAGTTTGGATGTTTGTGATTTCGTCAAATCTTGAGGTGGTTCACTGTGCACACGAGCCTTTCGAGCGGAAACCAAACCCGTGGCATAGCGGAACTATCAAGAATCTGAATGTGTGATTCATCTATTTGTTGAGTTTAGCTGCATCGTAACTACCCTTTTTCATTCGTCTTTTAAACTGCGCAGTCAGATATTAAACGGAATTCTTCGTCATTGGCTTTCAACATTGATAGAAAATCAGAAAATTAATTAATTGCTGAAATGATTAAAAATTCGAATTTCAAGGCAAAAATTTAATTTATTGCTGAAAGTTGGGCAAAAAAAATGTTTATTAAAAAAATTTCAAAATTCATGAAAAATTTGGACGATTACAGAATTGGTATCATTAAAGAAGCATCTTTACAAATTTTAAAATAGTTTAAATTTTATTTTTGTATATCAATACTTTTGGAAACATTACAGAAAAAAGACAAAAAAAACTTAAAAAATATTTAACTAACTAAAATTTTAATGGAAATGTAAGAAAAAATGTACATTCACAGACTCTGCCAAATTTGGTAATATTGGGTCGATATGCAGAGTGCCAACACACACTTTCATTTTTATTATTAATAGAGATTAGGTTAGCAAATAATTCTCGAGTAAACACCGTATCGTATTTTATTAGTTTTTTTTTAAAAAAAACTTTTGCCTTTTATTTCTGTAATTTAAAAATAATCAAGTGTAGTTATTATATGCTAAATTCTTTAAACTCTTCTTTTTCCTTCAGTAATTCCTTTTCTCCGTAGCACTCTTTTAGCGTGCATTCTTAAATACTCTATCGAAGAGACTTCCATACACCGACGCCCTACGCAAGAGCAGAGTTGGGACAACAAAGTCAAAATTGGCGGTTTTAGGTCGGTGTCGACGGTATTTTAGTTTAGCAACTTCCTTTCACTATTCGTTCAACCTGAATCAATTCCTAGTGATGATAGGCTGATAATATTCAAAGTTTTATTAAACTGTCGATGTCATTGGATGCCGGTAATCCGATGGTAAAATCCAAACTTGTCGTGGACTCGAAATAAATCAAAATCTTTTTATTCAATGCGGACGAAGAGATTTCTTCCAAATCCCGCGCCGTGTCTCGAATCGCACGCAAAATTTTCTAATCCACTCGCAGGAAAAAATAACTTTAATATTTACATAAACTTACACCAAGCTTTGAAACCAACCCCATTTTCGTAACTTTGAATGCATTTTATTTTCTTTTTAACAGTGGGCTGATAATGCCTGCATTCAATATTTAGCGATTAATCAAACTTTCATTTCGTGCTTCCAGTTCATTGCATTAGACTGAATACTACGCTGGATTCCCCCCCCCCCCCGTTGCATCGGGTAAACCGTGGCAAAGGCGGAAATGAGGCTCGTCACAGGTCAGGGTCCCTCTCCAACCTACTTCAAGTGAATGAGCCGGGGTCTCGCAAATAAATGCGGATGCGGCCACAGTCGGCCTTCTCTCTCTATATATAGGGGCCGCTGTGGAAGAAGCTATTTGGAGTCTTGATTTTTTCTGAAGTAGAAAAAAAAAAGCCAAGAAATACAAACTTGAGCATATATTAGTCATTATTTAAGGCGTGATTTTGTGTTTTGTCAGCACATCAATTACTCCAGAAAAAAGACGCTGTTTTGCCATTTCCCTTTCGATGCTTCCAGAGCAAATGCACTGAAGCGTTCCGAAACCATATTTGACCGAATATAGTTTTGCATTAATCTCAATCTGCTGAAATTGCTATAGTAATCAGCAAACTGAGATAACACATTTAGAAATAACTCATTAAAACGATTATTCAATAAGCATTACAATCTGTCTTGAGCGTTATTTACATCGTATTCATTTAAAATCAAATATGATCAAACAAATTTCCTGGATTAGGTTTTCATTCACATCTTTATTATAAAACTTTACCACCTTTTTGGAACATTGCTCTAATTTATGTTTTTCTAAAGTTTTTATATGAGTGGCTCATTTGAAATCAAAAATAATATTTGGCATACTTTTGAATCTATCATCTATTTATACAATAACAGTATCAATTACAGTGCTAAAAAATGACACTTAAATTCCTCAACCGGGTTTTTATAACTTCGTCTTCTGCTACTTCCGAATATAATCTTCTTTTCGAATTCTTTTTACAGGAAAATATTCTGAAAAGAGCAAATTAAGAGCTATCCCTTTTGCTTCGTCTAAAAACATGTTAAATTTTGTTCCGAAATTTTTTATTTGGTTTTAATTTTATCGACTAAATTGAAAGACGAATCAAGAACGTATGTTTTTGTTTGAAATAGTTTATTGATGATTGTTAATTTCGGATAATATTGCAAACCTACTATTAAACATAAAATATATGTCGTTTTCAGTATTACATCCAATGAACTTTAACTGAATCTTTTTCGGTTTTCCAACGAGTGCCAAACAATGGTTTAAGCGTTTGTTTGCTGCTTGCCCCCCCTTGGTTCGAAAACCAACTCAAACCAAGTCCAAGAGATCGGGGAAAGAGGGGCGCAGTAACCTCCGCGGTCAAAGACACAACCACCGATAGACATCGGAATAGATATGAAGATGACACTCGCATGCATGACCCTTTCTTACGCCTCACATATGGAACGCAAGGTAAAGCGCAACCAAGAAGCATGGGCCAGAACTCGAAACCGGGACGCCCAGATCACGGAGAAGACGCGCTACTCCTGGACCAGGACGTCGACGCGGTGTGAGGGTAATGCTTAAATGCTTTTGAAGATTTCCCCCTCTTTCCGTAGAGGCTGGAAATAAGCGATATAAGCGCACCCCCGCAAAATATTTACAACGCATTCTGCTGAAAGTGGCGTCCCCACTTCATAAATGAAAGGAGCGTGGCAGGCATGGTACATCCGGGTTCAGGGAATGCACTCTAGACTGCACACCTTCGCATTTTCCTTCCGTTGCTACCCTTGCCGTACGCCCGTCCTCTGCCATTCATAATATCCGAATCAAGCTCGCCTCATCTTTCCAGCGGAGCTTTCGCTATTCCTTCTCCGGTCACTCCGATGAGCGACTCATTGACAGTCGGCCTCTTCTCTTCCGATTTCACGCGCCTGACAGTAGTTTAAGCTTGCTTTTTTAAGGGAAATATCAGGAGTGCAATCCATTTAGATACTGTAGTGCATGTCTGCTTTTATATCGTGTTTCATTTTGTTGTTATTTCCTAACGCAGAAGAATTTTTGCTCTTTTGGTCTATGGGCTACATGATACACAATTCTATCATTAGAATTTCTTGTTTTGTTTAGATGATTCTTTAAAACAGGGCCTATTTGCTTAGTAATTCGATTAAACAGAAAATTTTAAATTATTAGGCAATCCTATTATATCGTGGGTTCCTAGAAATGGAAGATTATTACACGATAAAAATAGAATAACTTCTAGAGTTGTAAATAGTAATTTAAGTCGTGCCGTTCCGTTACTTAAATTAATTTTATTTTATCAGTCGTCGAACATAAATTTAGTCGTTTTAGTAAATATTTCCGAGCTATAAGCGAATTAAAAGGACAAATAAAACGCTCACGATCTTGGATTACTGTTGTCAGCTTCGTCCAGTTATTACAGCCACCCATAAATCTTGTCGCTTGGTCATTTCCTCTACCAGTGGAAAACAGTACACAACAAAAAACAAAGTGCGGAGTCTTGCGCTTTTGAATAAATTAATCATCTGCGAAGTTGAGCTTCCTCATCAGGCATATTTTTAAAAGTAGTATAAAATGGAAAATGGTCCACCTTCAGCCTTTCTAGCAAAAATACCTTTATGCACTGCAAGTCCAATTTTAACGCGAAACAATTTAAATTGGTCGGTTATCACACTTGGCCATAGGCCAGTGTCCTTTACACTCTCTCGATCATACCCGTTATTCTCATTTTCGTCATTATTTTCTGATTCGGTCGCATTCGTATAGACAAATGGCTCATCAACAAATTTCGCCGCTTCGACCTTTTCAATGCAAGACTGCGCACTTTGTGTGGAGCTTTCTCTCTCATTCTGAATGGCAACTTCTGAAGGCGGAGCAGTTTCTTAGCCAGAAATTAATTCACAGCCAGGAAAACCGATCTAGAGGTGACTTCTTGAAGTTTAGCTTTTCTTCTTTTTTCTCTTCTGAAACTTTCTTTTTTGACACGTAGAGGGTTATTTCCTTGGCATCGGCATGGTTATATCTAACAGTATTAAGCACTTTATAGAATAAATTATCAAATTGCTATATGCTGTATTATACGCTGTCACCAAGTAGGTGAAGTAAGTGCCTGTAAATCTACTTACGTTATATAAACATTGTTTTTTTTAAATTTGCGCTAGACTATAATATATATTGTTAAAAAACTGTAATGCTGCTTTTCAGCACGAATAGTTTTATCGTAAGAAAGACCATTTTACAATTAGCTCTGTGGCTGTTGATCGGATGCCGCATTAGTAATCTAAGAGCTGGGCAACAAACTTGTCGACCACTTGGTGATTTGGTGACTTGGCAACGGATTTGGCTACAAAATATATATTTCTGGAAACTTCGAGAATTTTAACGATTCATCCGATAGGAACTGAGCTCCTCCTCCCGGGAACTATAAAAGGCCCGCATTCTCGAGCATCAATGAATTGAATGGACTAATTCTCGGCCAGTCAGAAACCTCGGCAATAGACGACTTTAAGAACGCTGATGAAATTCCCTGCCTTGCTAACTATTCTGAAACCCAAATTATCAACGCAAAAAAATCAAGCCTCCAGACTCATCATCAATAATCAAAAATTTATTGACCCCAAAATAAGAAACCTTATTAGAGACAGGATTTTTGTCAGGAAGAATTTTCAAAAATCTAGAGACCCAGTATTGAAGATACTTATGAGCAAATTAAATACAGAGACCAAAAAATTTAGCTCTAAACTGGAAAATAATGAATTAATAAATCAATTTTTAAACATTAATACTGAATATAGCGCAATAGGGAAAACAATAAAAACTTTTAAAAGTAAAAAAGAAAAAAATCAGGCCCTTAACGGCCCAATTAGTATTGCAAACTTTGATATTCTAAAAGCAAACTGCTTGGAGGATAGCCTTGAGAAACAATTTCATATTAATAATATGAGAGATGACACAACTGAATGGATTGTAAATAATACAGTCAAAAGCTTACTATATTCAATAAAAACCTCGTATCAGACTGGATTAACGACAAAATGCTTTAATCTCTTCCAGAAAATTATATCAAATCTTTAATTTATATCATCCACAGTATTTTAATGCTAGGGTACTTCAAGAAATCTTGGAGAACAACTGTAGTAATTCCTATCTTAAAGCCAGGAAAAGACCCCACGAAATCGAGCAGATACAGACAATCTCGTTACTACCCTCAGGTATCAAAATAGCAGAATACGTCATACTCAATAGATTAAACAACTAGAAAACAAAAATATTCTCACCCCTGAACAATTCGGTTTCCAAACAAAATTATCTACTGCAAACAATAAAATTTTCAAATAAAATTATCTTATCAGAGCAATTGAATACATTGAAGAAGCTTCGAAAATAAACAAAAAACTGCAGTGGTTTTATTAGACATTGAGAAAGCCTTTGACAGAGTTTGGCAAGATACCCTTATTTACAAATTCATTAACTACAATAACGCCCCACACCTAATCAAAACTATCAATTCCTACCTAAGTAATAGATCCATTAAAATCAGACAAAATAATGTACTCTCTGTAACGAAACCCATTCAAGCAGAGGTCACACAAGAATCTAAACTGGAATCTATTCTTTTTTCACTTTATGTTAATGACATCCCCGAACAATTTAACATTATGATGTGTATGTATGCTGATGACATAGCGATACTAACAAGAAACTAAAATCCAAATTACATTACCATAGCTCTGAACAGACACATCAAGTCTGTTGTTTTATTAAATGGAAAATTGAAAATAGTGTTAATAAAACCGAAACTATATACTTTACAAAAAATACGAGCAAATAATGTCCCCCTTAATCTTAAAATAAAAAAATCGTAACTATTCCGTGATCTAAGGAATGTGAATATTTAGGCGTAATACTTGACAGAAAACTAACTTGGAAACCCCACTTAATATATACAGCTAAAAAGTTTCGTGACCTAACTAGTAACTCATTAAACTTAATTTCTCGAGACCCAAAATTAATAGGAAAAATAAAATATTTACACAGCCTATCTGAGTTCAATACTAACATATGCTTGCCCGGTGTGGGGCTAGGCTGCCAAGTCTATAGGACTCCAACAAAACAAACTGTTTTGAAACGTATGTAGAATGAACTGATATATGTCCAACACAAACACGTATAAAGCATTAGACTACTCCCCCCCTCCAATAAAAAGCAGTCATTAGAAATTGACAGTAAATTTCCTTAAAAATATGGACAATAACAAAAACGATGCGATAATGGAAACAACAAAATACATCCCTAACTCAAAGACCAGAAAACCCAGAAATATCTTACTCTAACCCACCCCTTAACAATTTATATTAGAGCTCTCGTAAATTGAATACGCCTTCTTCATCTATTTATAAGAACGGAGTTAAACTGACAAAGTAACAAAACACTCCTTTCAAAAACTCTAAGTTAAAAGGCAGCATACACTCGAACTCCACACTTCTAAGCAACCAATCGGAATAAATCCCGACGCTCCCCACCTCAACTCCTCCTATTCTACGACTAATCCTATTTAAACAAGATCAGCAGGGATCAGGCTCGTTTCTTCGTTTCAGGCAAAAGCCCCCGCACGGTGCAGTAGTGGGATAGCACCTGTGAATAGGAGGCGGTTGGCAGCCCATCCAAGATCCCTCTCAACCTTGTAGCTACCGCCCAATCTCCCTCTTACCCTGCATAAGCAAAATTGTCGAACAAATAATATTAAATAGACTAAATAACTTCCTAGAAAACAATGATATCCTAACTCCGGATTAATTCGGATTTCGTAAAAATCTTTCTACTACCCATCAACTTGTCAGAGCGGTTGAATTCGTCTCGGAGGGCTTCGAAAAAAAAAACAAAAAACCGCAGCGGTATTTTTAGACATCCAGAAAGCTTTTGATAGAGTTTGGCTAGATGGCCTTATCTGCAAACTTATCAACTACAACCCCCCCCCCCCACACTTAGTCAAAATTATCACATCCTACCTCAGCGAAAGATCCTTTAAAATAAGAGTAAATACAACGTATTCGGACATCAAAATGATCAAAGCAGGAGTACCACAAGGATCCAAGCTGGGGCCGGTACTTTTTTCTATTTTTATTAACGATATCCCCAAGCAATTTAACACTACGATGTGTCTTTATGCAGATGATACAGCAATACTAGCAAGAAATAAAAATCCTAATTACATCTCAATAGCCTTAAATCGACATTTAAAAACTCTTGAAGACTGGTTCCTGAAATGGAAAATCGAAATTAACCCCTCTAAAACCGAAGCTATGTATTTCTCTAAAAATTATTGTAAACCTAAATTCCCCCCCTTAAGATCAAAGATAAAATAATCCCGTGGTCTAAGGAATGCAAATACTTAGGAGTCGATTTAGACAATAGATTAACTTGGAGGCCCCATCTCATCTATACCGCTAATAAATTTCGAGACCTAATACGTAAATTCTACCCCTTAATCTCTCGAAATTCTAAATTATCTAGGCAAAAAAATATACTTATTTACACTGCCTATTTGCGTCCAGTATTAACATATGCCTACCCTGTGTGGGGTTATGCTGCCAAATGCAATATAAAGTTCATAGAAAGAAGACAAAATAATTTTTTCCGCATACTCTATAATATGAAATGGTTTATGCCAAATACCAAAATGTACGAGGAAATAGAATACCCCCCACTTAAAGAATTCACTAAAAGTCTCCCTAAAAAATTCTATGAGACCATGGATAAAAATATTAATAATATTGCAGCTATCTCCAATATCCCGAAATACACCCCTAATATTGAAAATAAAAGACCGCGCAATAACCTTTCTAATTCTCCATAATAATTTTTTATAATCTCTAAAATATTAACTCTAAAATTCTCCTTCCAAGGTAGCATACCCCCCGCACCCCACGCCCCAAATAGACCAATCAGATTGCGTCCTGACACATGCCACCTCACCTACCCATCCACAAGAGCAACCGCTATTTAAGACGCTGAGCAGTGCCATCCACGCAACTGAAGAGAAAGCCAGGCTCTAGAGATCTCGCCAGTACTGGGGTTAAGCCCCTGCCGGGGCTAGGAACCCCGTCAACCACATCATCTTGTCTTGTCATCTTATCAGGCTCGTTTCCTCTTCGCAAGGATGCATATCCCACGCCCACTCTCCCCAATAACCAACCACAGCTCTTCCTGACACTCGCCAACTCACCCACTCCTACCTCCAGCACGAACTATAAATACTGAATCAGACCCTCAGCTCATTTCCAGGACATATTCGCAGAGTTCAACGGCCTACACTGACCGCTCGGCCGCTATCTACTTGCCATTACCGAGGATAAGCCCCTGCCGGAGCTGGGTGCCTCGTAGTTCATCCATTTCATCAAGCTCGTTTCCAAAATCGCATCGCAGCTGACAATGGCGGTGGATTCACCGTTAGGCTCTGCAGACCCTGTCGGGGCACCCGCCAACCTATCCAAGGGCATCAATGAGTTGAACTGAAATCACTGGTGGATTATCGGGCGAGCATCGAGTCTCCGAACAGCGAAGCAGTGGCAGGGGGCCGGCGTTGTGTGGAGCCGAAGCTATGGCCGAACCGAGCTGCGCGCCGAGTCCTTGTGTTTATTTTTAGACAGCCGTGTAATAGTGCGTCGGCAGTTGAAGCGAGGAGACAATAAGAATTTCAGTCTTTTGAAGAGACCGTAGAGCGAAGCTGCGAGGAACCCCTCTCCCGCTAGATTCTGTCTGATCGCTTTGAGTTCTGTGGTCGATTACTACTCGTGGGCTACTGTCTGATGTAGTGTGAAGATGTGTGCTGTCCTGTGTGTCCATCTCGGCTATACATATTTGCCGTCTCCATGCATTTGTTTCTTCGAGTGTAATAAAAGTCGTCGTTGTTTTTTACCAAAGGTCTGTTCATTTCTGCTCGGGCCAACAAATCTGAAAAGAAACCCGACGTTGGAAGGCATGTTCGAAACAATACTGCAAACTTCTTATATTTCCAAATCCGTCGATTGTTCCATTTTAACTTTTTCCTGAATTCTTTTCATTTCAGTTGTGGCCCGTGAAGCAGCAATGCTATGCTCATTGCCAGGAGTTGATAATTTGATTTACCTTTGATAAACTTAACCGCTTAACAATTTGCCCGTATGCCGTACGTGCATCATTTTATTAAATTTCGATAGCTCTAAGCTAAAAATAAACCATTCATAATGATTATAATTCAATATGAAGATTACTTCGAATACGTAGACAAGTCATGTATTCAATGGATTTCCATTTGAAACAAAATAAGAAAATATTCCTAAAATAGTAGGTGTTGTAATAACTTGATCCTGGTCGATCAAATAAACTGGTAGCGTGTTATACTCAAAGGGTTTATTTACAGCTTTATACAATAATACAAAAAAAACCCATCCTCTAGGTTAGATACTGGAAAATATTTACAACTGGATTGTCCATTCGGCAACTATACCGGGGATTCACAAGCTGTCCACGTATTCGGCTACTGCCTGTAGCTCCAGAGATCTACGGATTACTTCCGGTAGATCTTTCGTACAAACTCGAGATCACATGGTCTCTCTTCAAATTCAGCACTGCTCACAGCTCGTCTCGCTCTCGTGTCCGCTATCGTCCAGTCTCTCACCAGATCAGCTGGTCCCGCCTCTCCTATCAACTTGTCTCGTCCACCGGATCAGCTTGTCTCCTCTCCCGATCAGCTTCTCGATCCTCCATTTTAACAGTCGCGAAGCTCCACCTCTCAGGCTGATATTGGCGAACTAGAGATGCCGATTGTCCAATCATTCTTCAGAAATACTCCCACTGGCGCGCCATCATGTCGTGGGAAGATTTCTGAAACATCCACCCCTTATCAGAGCCTTCACAATACCCACTGTTCGCATCTGCATTCTTTCTTCAATGGGTTCAAGAAAGCGCTAATTTCTTCAACGGGTCGTAAAAAGCATATGCTGTTCATTAATGGAACTTTATCCCAGCTGGGGTGGTCCATAGAAGAAATAGTCCCATCTGATATTTCGACACGGTTTTCTGCTTTTCGAAAACATGTATGTTCCATTATTTGTCTTTCTCAAGTTCGAAGAACGACACTAAAAAGGGAGAAACACAATGGGCAACAAAGGATGAATAGCCTCACCTCTGGCTAGAAGTATCATTGTTCGATCATGTGTATCTTCCAACAGGAGACAGAGTGACGACTTCCTTCCAGTGTCATCTTATTAGATAGCAAAGAAAATAAAACAGTTAAGTGTTTAATATAAACAAGCATACTCAGATGCACGCGTAAAAATTAGAAATAGAAAAAAATTCCCTAATGATTTTGAAGTCCATTTGAAGCCAACCGCGACTTTTGTCCACCTTTTGCGCTCTGGAGTCGCACCACTCTGTCTTCACGTCTCTGAAGGGGGTTGCACTGTTTTACATATTTGTTCGTACTACATTGCATTATTTTAAGGTATCCGAAAATGTCGAAAACGTCAATTTTTTCTAATAATGACATTTTTTTTAAAAAAATTTATTGAATACACAAGGTTTTAAGCTATCCAAAACTGGTTTACTTTTATCTAAACGTTAATTACAAATCACGATATTAATATTTTTGTAAGAATCGGTAAACCTGAAGTGGACCTTTAAATAACCTGCAATACCGGTTTAAAGGGCCATAAACATGTTAAAAAGTTGTATAAACACAAATTTAACCACGGAAAATTTTTTTACGTTGCAAAATGTCACTGAGAGTTTCAACGATGTTTTGTGGAAATTTGCATTTAAAGATGTCTTTGTTGAGCTTCGATCCCTCAGATTGGGGGCATTTATGCCTGCAATACCTTTTAACGGAAGTTTTATAGGATTACTGAAAATTCTTAAGGTTATTGGAGTGCATCCTTGAGTGAATGGAGTTAGTGCACCAAAGATGAACTTGAGAAAGACGGGATAAATGACTTTAGGTGGCATTCACGGCCAAATGCAAAAACTGCCAGAAAAAAAATAATTAAAGAAAGAAGATTATTAAAAGCTGAGCAGGAAGATAGTACAATCTATAAAAGTGGTAAATTTTAAGTATGTACATGCGTAATTTATTATTAAAAAATGTTACTGATACTTTAAATGCATTTTTCTCAAAACTGATTTGTATTTATTTTTTGCACATTTCAAATCAAATAACTCAAAATATAACTATCATATTACTATTAAATTTGGTGGATCTCGTCCTTATATTATTTTCTAGGGAATAAACAAGTGGAATTAAGATTGTGTTAATATTTTTTTAATTTATAGCCTATTGTTTGAATAATAACGCCATAAGTTTACTAAAAATTTCATGATAAAATTTCGACTGGTTCTAAAATTTTTATTTATTCTTATAATCATACGATTGTAGTTTATTCTATAGAACAAAGTATGTAGTTTATTTTGTAATAAGTTTTGTTCGGATGAGAGTAATAGTTTTTGGTGTTGCCAATTTGAAGTTTTTAAAGAACTTAAATTTACGCTATTAAATATTATTTTTGAAAAAGTTTTAATGTTTATTTCAAATATTGTTTTCCAATTATTATTAATTTTGAATAGTCTCAAAAACATAAATATGGTTTTAACCATTAAACATAATATTTAGGTTTTGTATAACTTAAAAAACCTTATCGAAGTGGCCTTGTTCTACTTTTGTAAAATGGCATTTTCAGAAAGTATGAATGCACGAATTATTTGAAGTGGGGTGCGGTCTTGCAGGATATTTTAAAGGCGGTCTCAAGGATGGAACGCTGAAAACAAATTTGACGACATATTGAAATATCTCCTCCCATTTATGGAACATAAAATGAGTCTTGTTGCTATTGGTTCCTCAAAAAAAAGGGTTTAGTTATAAAAATTAAAGTAAAACGTCATCCCGTTGTAGTTTTCTCTGCCTAAAGTGGAACCTTTTGAATAGCGATAGCGATTAAGTAAAAGTTTGCATCGTCGCTCCCCAGGATTCGACAGGGAAAAGAAATGTCACATTCATTCTTGCAATGAATTGTCCAGCTTTTGATTTACCCTGCAGTAGCCGATGCACACTCTGAATTTTCTATAGACAGCGGCGCAACTCTTCTCATCGTGCCAATCGGCATGGCGACTCATCTACAGCAGCCGACCTACTTGCATTTCCGTACGGCAATTTACGGGGTCAATCTGCTGAAGCAGTGGCAGGATCTTCAACGAAGGAAGGACCTGTCCGTTTTCTGCCCCCCCCCCCAAATGCCGAGCCCTCGGATCTTTTGATAATTTTATTAAGGCTACGATGAGACATTCGCGAACATCTAATCTTTCCCGCCCTAAGAGTTCTCGATGAGCTGCTGCTGCCGTGTTCGCAAAGAAGTGATTGAGCGAGAACAGCCTTCTCTGCCAGAGTCAACAGTTTCTCCGAAGCCTCGGCGCGTTTCCCCGTGCGAAGCGAATCACTTGCATGCTGATATTAAGGCCTTCGAAATAGCGACATCGATGCCTCTGCTGTTTTCTTTAAAGATCCGAATGAGCGAGGGTTCTTCTTCAGAGAATTTAATGCAGCCGAAAAAGTTACATTAAACGAGGGAGATTTGCGAAATCAAAGGAGGAACGACTTAGGCGCATAAGCTAGTTTAATTGATATTTGCAATAAATATTTGAAAGTACTTTGCTTAAAATTATTAGTAATTTTGGATGATTTTAATGAACAAGTTCTGAAGCTATGACGTCCTTTTCATTATTATTACTTAAATACATCTTTTTCAACTGAGTCGAAGATATCTGGTTTGGAAAAAACGGGTAGTTGCGTATTTAATTTAATCTTATACTATCACAAATGGACATCACTATTTTCAAATGATGGAGTCTTTTCCATTATTTTGGACAATCTTTGTGTCTTACGATTATTTCATACACTTACTTTAAAGCTAGCATAACAATTATTTCCAATTTTGCTAGTATAATAGGCACATTTCTCGCTTTACATTTAACTGAAAGGGAGAAGGTTCCAAATAAAATTTTCAATCAACAAACTTCGATCGGCCTAAATGCTGCAATGACTTTTTAGAAAATAAGAATTTGAAAGGAAATACTCTTAATATAAGCAAAATCTTAGAGATAGAGACATAATTATCTTTGTTATTATATATGCTTTCAAACATGATTTCGTATCTGAAAAATAAAAGTATGTGATGAATCAGTAGTTTAATTATCTAAAAATTGCTGCAATAACAGAATGTAAAGATGCGAAGAATAAATAAATGAGCATTTAAAGTGATGAACAGGTTTTGAGATTTGCATTTCACGTTTGTAACACGCATGTGCCCGTCTTTATAAAATAAAAAAAAAGTATTCGCATCAAAAAGCATTTGTATAGTATTTGAATTATTTATATTTATCATTGAATGAATGATACCACCTTTTTCACACTTTAAAAAACAAAGTGACGCAGAAATTTTTATCTCTTTTTGAGTAGCAAGTAATATTATTCGGAATAGTGGTTTATTCTGATAAGGAAATACAAAATTAAGGCAAAAAAAAAAAAAGATTAAAATTCAGTTAATATTTTCTGTCCAGCAATGTAATAATTTTAACATTTAATTTAACATTTCTTTGAAACAAGAAAATATCTGTTAAATGTTATTTTTTTCCTTTGTGCAAGAAAGCAACAACAACCCGGTTTTGACATTTTGAGCATAATATTGATTCAAGCTCAGTTATGATTTACAGAAAACCTTCAGTGCTTTGAGAATTCTTTTTTCTGAAAAGAGTCAAGTTTCTGTTTGAACTTTTCGCTGTTACATTTCGTCCTTTATCAGACTACGATTGATTGTTACATGTAAATGATAACTTTAAAGATGCCTTCAAAGTACTCTTCAAATAGAAATGCAGTTGCCGAAGTCTAGAATGTGGCATCTAACACATTCGCACCTGAACAAGGAAGCGATCGCTTCACAAATATCACCCCGTGTAATCTTGAATATTAAAAATTTATTATACATAGCCAACTTTTGTTTATTCATGAAATAAATAAAAAGAAAGTGTTGCCATAAGAAGCTTGTGCATGCTTATATACGTAGAACACTCCTCACCTGCATTGTGTATTTTATCGCGTAGTACTGCATTTTAAACGGTGATTTTAACTTCCATATACGAGGACCCAAAACAAAGCAACATTGTCTGGTTCTTTTTTTCTGCTAATGTAGTTAGTCGCACATTTCTGCTGAATGCGCGTTGTTACTCGCATTCCATTGCAAATATCAGCAGAAGGCGTCTCCCTGACGTTCTGAAACCATGGGATGCGCAAAGGGGGACCAACAAGATTTCGATGATTGCCCCTTTCCATCTACATCAGCAGCCGCGGGGGATTTTCTTTTGTTATTTATAAAAATAAAAATGAATCTCTCCGGATTCAAAATCAAAAATATATCCGACACAGGATGTATGCTGATCAGTAAAAAAAAATGTTTTCATTTTCAGAAAACAAACGATATGATTTGTTGAAGGGAACGCGATGAGTCGTTAATAAAAAGTTCTAGCCTCGATAAAACCACCGAGAGACAAAATAGTATCTGACCAGTTTCTTCAGATTTGTGTTTTACTATGTACATATGTAGAAAATAGCTATCTTTTACAAAAACACGGTTTAATTAGTTTAGTTTTATTAACGTCCCGTTTTAAAGAAAAAGAGGGATGTTTTGGAAATGACATCTTACATTTGAACCACGGTCAGATAACGAGAACGACACCTTAGCCCCCTCCAAACTTCCACACCACACCAGTGGGAGAATGCTTGGCGCGACGTGTACCAGACCCGCTTATATAACGGTTCCTAGGTGGAATTAGGTCTCGAACTTGAAATCTTCCAGTTCCAAAAACCGAGACCTTACCACCAAGCTGCAGTGGTTTCCCTTCCATCCAAAGCACAGAGAAGCTTCTTTATGATGGCAAACTTTAAGGAGTCGTATTTTTGCCCAATGCTCAGCAGAGGTGGCGACTGTGGAGGGGACAGGGGTGGCAATTTCTCCCCCGTCGGTGACCGTTCGCCCCCCTCCCCCGTCGACAAGAGGTTCAGAATTTCGTCGGCAAAGATCAATTGATTTGGAACATAGGTGGGGCAAGTTTGGTATCAACAAATAAAATAATTTAAAACCCATCTTAGAATGACTGTTTTATAAATAATCGCAGTATCCGAGGAATGATTCGGCAGAATGACAGTGTTCGACAAATAGTCGACATGGCTGCTGGCGAATACATTTCTCGAAAATTCTACGTGCGTCTATTGGTAGATCGACTGAATGTCGAACACAAAAGGGAACTGCCATTTATTCAACCCATAGTTTGTCCGACTTTTGGCATAGTAGCCGACGAGCTGTAAAGCGTCGAATTTTGCCGAATATATTTTGTCGGTCGACTAAGAAATCGAAGCAGCGGATGTTAAAATGAGAGGTAATCTGCCATTTAATTTAACGGTCGGATACTTAGCCTATATTTTGCATCAAATTTAGCAGAAAAGCCGATGAAACGAAAAAGTGAATAAAACATCGCATTAGCAATTTTTTTCTTTTCCTTTCTCTCTTTGATTTTAGAAATCAACGCGATGGACGCCAGTGGCGTTTGCGTTGCATTCAGCAATAGAAGCGTCAAGATGGCAGGTGAATCAGATGCTTTTATTTTTTGTTGCCGACTCTTTTTGATTGGTCAAGTAAAACATTTATGCTACAGATGACGGTGGAATATATATATATATATATATATATATATATATATATATATATATATATATGCGCACTAATGTACTAAAATAATCCATCTAAGTATTCACTTAACTCGTTCAATGAAGTAGTGCCTCAGTTGTTTTAGATTTTACATTCAATATTATAAATGCAAAGTGGAATGGAATTTTCATTTTTCTTTTACCAATTACGCGGTATTAAAAATTATATAATTTCGAATAATTCTGAATGTTTAGTACTCTTTGGATAAAGTGTCTAAGTATAAAGGTGCTTAAAGAAGTTATTCATAGAATATTCACTATTAATATAATGTATTGAGAAAAACCAATGCCCACAAAAACGAAATTATTATTATTATTATTATTTTGGAATGAATAGTTTACAATATCTCTAAAGGTGAAAAGTATTTTACAATAACGTGTTCTTGAAAATGAAAATAAGGCTGCTAAAATTTAATATCTTACTGCTTTTGAATAAAATGTAGTTTAAATGAAAATATTATTTTAAATCCAAATATGCACATATATATAATTATATGTTAAATAGCACATTTCTAATGAACGCATTTTGGATACCTTACTATGACATTTAAAAACGAGAGAACGTTAATGTTTGCAAGATATTAAAGCTATAAATTTTCTCCGCCCATCCTTAAAAAAAATAACATTCCCTTATATTTTTCACATTTTATATAGTTCCTGCACGCAAGCTCGGAAGACATTTTAATGCCGATTGTTTGGTTACAGTCCTTATTTAAAAAATCTGTTAGTTTGGGGATTGTATGGCCGCATTATCGATCATATAGAGTAGGTTAACGCCTAAGGCCCCTTACAACTTCAATTTATTCAAAGTTTTTTTTTTTTTTTGTATTTTTATTTTTAGTGCAATGACATTTTTTATAGGGACATTCTACTTGAACATACTCTAAATAAAATCAAAATTCGTTTAAATTTCAGAATACATTTTTTAAACATATTTCGCGTTCCTAGGTTTGAGTGCTTGCGATTCAGTGAGGTCTTGTTCGCGTTCAGTTGACTGCCAGATTCGAGAATTTCCTTCCATCCTCCATCTTTCTATAAAGAACATTTCCTGCTATCATAAAAGGGGGGGGGGGTACAACAGTAATTCGGAACATAGTTACACTCGTCTCATTGAAGTGGATGTTCGTTTCCGACTCTTCTTTCAAAGATAAAAGAGAGAGTTAAGACGCCCTTCACTTTCTGTGGAGAGAGGAGTTGACAATGTTCTGCAGATTTCTGTTTATTCCCGTTTTCTGTCTGCACTCGTTTATTAAACTACTAGTTTATACATCCTACGTTACTCGCTATCAAAATACTTTATGACTGGTAGTTTTAAAAAATCATTCTTCATAAAATATTATAATACACATTTTACTTTACTTACTTTTAGTATCTCGTGTTTTTAATTTAAATCAGCGAGTTAACTTAACTCAGCCTTCATTATTTCGCAATCATTCGCATTTACTTAATTGTTTCTTAATTTGGAAAAAAAATTGGTGAAAATCAAAGAAAAATTACTGGGAAAGGAAACTGCATCTTTGAAAAGGAAGAAGTTTGAATTTTAAGATCATATGAAAACGTTTCTTTTAGAATAATTTGCACCGAAGTTATTGCAGAAAAACGATAAAATTTTTGTCTATTCCAATGAGTTGAATACTTAATTAATTTCCCTACTTTGCAAAAATTAACAGTATTCTTCCTTTTTCAAATAATAAGTATACAAGGTTTGGTTGATTTCGGCCCAGTTCTTCAGATCTATGACATATGGATGCCTCACTCGCCAAATCGCTCAACTCCACAACACAAGAATTCGAGGAGAAGGGTGAAATAGTATAAATTGTTTCTTGAAATTTTTCTTAAATTAAAAATTCAAAAATGCGGTGTAGACTGTTTTACTGCACGTGCATCTTTTGTCTAACAGCAGATATAAAGTATAAGATGGAATGTACTTGGAATAATTGCTATGATTACAATTTTTTCGTGATTAAGGGAGTTAATCGATTTGGCGAGTGAAAGTAAATTATTAATTCAAATTCACTCTTCGAATTATTCTTTGATTATGGAAAAACTTCGTTATAATAAGTATATTCTTTATTAAAGATTTTAGCAAAAAGGAATAATAACTATTCTGTTACTCTTACATAATATTACGAGTATTATTACTTTGTTTAAATTCATTTATCATCAATATAGATGATGTCATCTTTGTTAGGTGTATTCGAACTTCAATCATGCTGATTTGTCCTTAAAGTTTTATTGCACTCGTATTTAATAGGAGAAATGAATTTCAACAAGTCCATCATGTCTTCCTCTTGTCACTGTTCTGCCTGTCGGATGCAGTAAAGGCTGGTTCGCGTTTCTTTAGGGCGCAGTGGTCTGCCTG
>JAOUZG010029365.1:2054627-2080776 GCA_026289955.1 Argiope argentata
GCAGTAAAGGCTGGTTCGCGTTTCTTTAGGGCGCAGTGGTCTGCCTGCTACACTTTTTCTCATATCTATGACTTTAAATTCGGCATCTTCGTTCAAGTCGCACTTGAATGGTGTCAGGTGGGGTTTAGACTTTTCTAATTTTATCCGGTGCATTTTGAGCCAGTTTGCTGAGATCCTTGAAACTGACACCTTTCTGTTATTGATAGGACTTTCCAAAGTACTTGTAAAGAAAAGTCCCCGAAGCGTCATTTGAACCATATGAAACAGTGCTTTCTTTTTGAAGGTTTTTATTCTACTATACTAATCATCCGGCGAAAAAATATTGTGGAATTTATTTGCTTGAGATTCGATAATAGCAAATTGTGAGTCAATAGGCCAGTAACTGTGTCCACTTGCCGGAACTTTCATCTCGATTGATTCAGCTTGCATCTCTTTACTTTGAAGCAATTTCAATAAACTTATTAAATATTTATTTTCCTTACTCTAATAATTGTTATTAACATCTTCCATCTTAATGTTATTACGGTTTGATTTTTTTTAAACAATTCACAATGAAATTGAAATGTATAAGTATTTGCTCCCGGAGCAGTTCGAACAAAGCGAATTTATATTTCATTTTTCGCCTACTTAGTTCACGCGAGCGATAACAGTGACGGGAAGAGCGAAATCGAACGAACAACTTTCCGATGTCTCCGCAGCCGAGGAGAAATAGTGCATCGGGATAGTTAGATTTTTATTATGATGTAACACATTATAGTATGGAGTTAATCAGATTGGCTTCTGACATAAATTATTTATTATTCAATGGCTAAAAAGATTTTGCCATTTAGAGGTGTTCATGCTTATTATTAGAGAAATTTGTTTTGAATACGTACCGTTAGGAGCCAATCGAGGGCAATCAATATTTAAAAAATGGAGTCATCGATTTAGCAAGTGAGGCATCCAAACATCGCAACGACTGCATTTATATTGAGATTGTATTTTTCATTCTCTCACGATACTGGCAACTTTTTTTGACTAGTTTTTGAAAATTATTTGTTGAGTGGAAAACACATAAATAAAATTTTTTTAATTAAAAATGTATTATTTCTTCTTTAAAAAATTCATTTTTGAAAGACCTACGAAGAATTCAGCAGTTTCGCATTTTCTATATATATAAAAAGAATTTTTTTAAAAAAAATGAACATAATTACGAACAAAAGAATTAAGAAGTAAATAATAATCGAGAAATGAGTTTAATAGCAAGTACTGACAGGTATAAAAACTTATTGGAGCTTAATGCTTGTACAGCTTTTGTTCCGATTGATTTTTTAAAAATGAATTAAGACTCTTTCATCCTTTCCATCTCAATTATGATTTTTTTCTTTAAAACATATGTAGCTAAATGAAGGTACCTGTTAAGCAATTAAGTTTAGCGAATTACATTTAAACAAAGACATATTTTCATTCTTACATTCTAAAGAGTTAGCTCTTCTAAATATGGATACGTGTTGTATGTCGATACAAGTTATATAAACATTTCAAAAATTATATTATTCAGATCATAAGTTCTTTCATGAAATTTAAGAGATGTCCTGTTTTTTTACTAACAATAACACGAATAATTCGTTCCTGGAAAAAAATTCGGAAGCTGGTTTTTATTCTTTCTTTTGAAAAATATGCAATTTTGATTTTTGTTCGCATCAGAATTTTAAAAAGCATTCTGCATGATTCATAAGAATTGCTTCTTTAAAAAAGAAGATAAAAAAAATATTTTTTTTTGAAGAATTACATATTATAATCTTTCTGTAACATTTTTTTCTTCTTTTTTTTTGGTATCCCAATGTTAAAAAAATATATACTTCTGTAATTCAGATATGTTTATATTCTTTACTGTATATATTTAACGTCATAAAAATTTAAATATAAAAATATATACTTTACCGAGTTTTCCACTCCTCCTTGTGCATACTATTATAAAGTAAATGGAACAGTTTCTTATTAGTACACTGGAAACATTTAGAAGCCTCCTGTCACTTGATAATATCCCGCATTTATTTAAAATAGGGCTGATCCTCTTACATTTATGGCCGAGGGAAACTCGGTTGTAAAATCTCTCAAACCCCTCGGCTCCGATTGGCTAAACATCTCAAGCTGTTACCAGGGCTTCAAGACAAATAATTTTTATGTCAAATTAAAGTTCAAAAAATTATCTTTTTTTATGATATCATTTTTACCTACAAATTAAATTTTCATTTATAATGAATTTTTAAATAAATGTTTTAACCATATTTGTCAACAATTTATTTCGTACAAAATAACAATTTAATCCGCACGAGCAAAGCAAGAAGTTATCTTTTATCAGCGTGTTGCCATCACGTCGACAAAAACTCTGAAGAAAAAAAATAAGTTAATTATTATTTCAAATTAAATACAGAAAAATGTAATTTTCAGTACGCGATGAAATCCGAAAATATAAACTAATTTTTAAATTATATTAAAGTTCAAAAAAAATCTCAATTAGATCAATGTTTTAATAATGAAATAAATAGTTATGTGTTACGTAAATTGAGTCGATAAATACTGAATAATTACGAATTTAAAATTTTTACATTTATCCTCTGCCTTGTGAATTATATTTAACAAAATATTCTTGAGAATCTAATATCGTAAATAAAAAAGATCTCGAATAAAGTACACCAATCTCTAAAGCTGACCGATTTATGAAAATTTCAATTTCAATATTCTATATAAATAGACGATATTAGATCCCTTCATCGGTCGTCTCAAAGAAACCAATCACCTTCTAAGATTTCTCAAGAGTGATCGGCCTAAATTATGAAAATGTTGATTCTTCTGATATTGTAACGTTCAAAACTTAATAAATTGATTCGATTTGGTTGCAAAAGATGCAAACATTTATTTATTTAAAAGTTGGAGTGTCAAGAAAATTCAAGGAACTTAGGACTCCTTAGGACAAATAGGCTATCTAAAATTTAAACTTTGTAATTGTTTAAAATATTATAAACAAAAAAAAATTAAATTATTATTCTTAAAAGCATTCATATCCTTTTAAAAATAAAGCTAAAATCTGAATTTTATGAAGAATACGTGGAAGTTTTGATGAATAATTCTTTGAGATATCATAAATTATGAAAATTATTCTGTAGTGCACAAAAGACTGCAAAGTCGAATGACTCTGGTTTCACTTCTCATACTTTGTATTTAAAGACAGGCCTGAATTCAGTAAAAGAAAGTATTTATATTGATTGCAGTTTCATCGTTTCCACTTTAATTTAAAATTAAAATTTAGTAGTACGGATAGAAAGAAAGAGACGAGTAGTACAATGAACAGAACATCTTGAGGCTTACATAATACTATAACTGAATTATATGGCTATCAAAATTTGAAATTGAAAAATGTTTTGTTAAAAAATAACCTGTTATGAGATCAATTTCCAATGAACATTTTAGTGAGCATTAATACTAACGAACCGGCTGATCGCTAAAGGTGGTTAGTATGCACTATATAGTTATAGTTAATGTATATTATATATAGTTAGTATATAGTTTTAACATTATGTATTTGATTTACGTCCGTTCTTCTTTTTTCTAATATATTAAACTCCAGCGAATCCTTTAAAAATGATTACTTTTAAAAAAGATCTTAGTAAATGAAACAGAATGAATCTTTAACATGTAAATAATAGCCATAAATTGAAATGACGTGTTTTCCAGTCGCATTATTTGAAATTTTGCAGATGAGAGCCTGATTCTTTCACTCCTTGTCTTGAAATATCTGCTTTTTGCTTTATTTATAAATATATTTTACAAATTTTTCGGTATCAAACATATAATCAAAAATGTTGTTTTTGACGCCTTTCAATGACTTTTATTTGGTAATTTGGGTGGTTGGTTTTAATTCTTTTACTTTATTTTTAATCTTTTCGGAATTGATAACTGTGCTGCTTTGCACCAAGAAATCAAGATAATCTGAAATCTCTGGCTATTATGGCCAGTAAACTTCAAATATTTGAAGAAAAAAAAATCAAAAAAATTTTAATGGAATTTGGAGCAAAAAATTAAACGAAAGTTACATAAGCAAATTACATGAAATAAATTCCCAGTTACTATAAGTATCACTTATTATAATCAGCTTTTTATTAATTGCATAAGCTAATTACTTTTAAAATATAAAATTGATTATTATGTGATATCTGGAAGCTAAATCTGAGAAATGTTACTTGCCCCCCGTCGGATATGTCTTTCCCCCTGTCGGAAAATGGCTGCCTCGCCCCCGATGGTTAGACGTCGTCTAACGAACACGTGCCGATGAGCGGTGCCAATCCGTGTAACGGAACGAGCCCCGTGGCCGAGGTGCGGGGGCGAGTGCTCCTCGGTCGCCCGATCCCTTTTGAGACGAGCAAAAGAGCCGACGTTTTCAGTTGAGGCACCTGTTGGGGAAATGAAAAGCAATCTCACCAGAGTGGAGTGGGACATCTTCATTCCCCGGTCGCATTCTTTGCGCTGTCCGATTTTTCTGCGAGCCAAGCCAATGCGACTCGTTCCCGCTGTTTCGATGCGAATCTCGTCCACCCTGCCGGGCAACTCTCGCGGCTTTGAGCGCGCGTTGGAGGACGACGGGATGGAATGCGCTCATTTAGAAAACAGCAGAATTTTTCGTTTCAGTTTTGTCATCGTGGACTGACATTTCGCTTCGTAAAACATAAACGGATCGATTATATCGATATGTTTGATAGTTTCGTTTTGTGGTTAAAAAAGGTTTTTCGCATTAACAATTTAATTTAACAATGCAATGTTTTATCAAATCCGAAAAGTATACATAATAGAATTTGAGTTTCCCGTTAGTTTGTCCTATTCACAACTAACTTCAACAGCTCACGAGAGAATTTAAAAATAAAGCAGTCTGCATTTTTTCAGACGCATCCGAGTGCTAAGAAAACAAGCTGTGATGTACGCAGAAGTTTTAGTAGAAGTTCAGGGGCTCAAATGAAGTCGTATTTGTAAGTTGAGGTAAAACCGAGATAGAGAGCGCAAAACTCGGCGGGGTGTCTCTGGCGGACTTCTTTATCGGCTTGTCCGGGGAGAGCCACTAAAATTTAAAATAATAATAATAATAATAAAACAGCTTTGGAAATTAACCGAAAAAAAAAACTCAATTATAGCCGGTTATCTGAGTAACCTCTTTTAAACTTTCTTACTTGCTACTTGTTTGGAGTGGTCGATTCATCTGGAAGTGGGGAGCATCCGACTTTAATTCACTGACTGACCTGAATTCATGAATTGCTACAAACAATCGGGAATTAAATTGGAAAACACAAAAAAGTGCATTACCACTTGAGTTAACTTTTGATGCATGGACAAAATGAAAATGTCCCGCTCGTTTTGAAGCTGATGGAGCACCTATTCAGGGACCTTACATTTGCCAGCTAAAAATATTAAGAATGGTTTTTTAAATGTGAATTTAATTCAAATTGCTTGTAATTTGCCAGACTTGAAATTCATTTAAAGGGCATTAACTGCACTTTGCTTAGCTGATTACTAAATGCATATTTAGCTAGGCTACGAACGAAAAACAAAGGAATGGTTGCCGACGCTTTTATCGCGAAACTAAGAAAAACCACCCTCTCATAACATGCATTAATGCATTCATAAGAATAGTAGAGGAAAAAAGAAAAAAAAAAAAAAAAGAAACAGTCCCGATCACAATCTAAATTCTTCATTTGCATTAAAATAATTCATCCCATACCCAAAATAGTTTATCCATATAAACAATCCTACTCTCTTAATAACACTCACACGGAAAAAACTCACATACATAAGCTGTCAAATATTACAAAAGGACAAATTTCCGGCAGATTTATATAAAAATGTTCGGATTTTGAAGAGACGTGCACAAAGGGTTATTACAATAATTACATTTATTAGGTGATTAAAATACATATTTCATTTAATTATATCCCATATATGTATATCAATTTTAAAAACTTATAAAATGAGATGAATTGACCATTTCTTATGAAATGCACTGCCAACATTGTCTATCGCTTTAAAAGTTACAAAATTTGTTAAATAATGTATGTGTATTTAATAAATGTCATATGAGTTATCTGACCCTGCAATAAAATTATGCAGAAAGAAAAATAAAAATTAAACATTTCAATGTTATAAAATCATCGAGTTTTTTCCCCCTAGTTTAAGAGTGAAGTAAAATCTTCAATAAAAAAAACTATCTAACGTATTATGATCTTAAAAAAAATGAATGAATTAGAAACTTTATGAATCAGTGAAATACGTAATGCTCAATAGCAAATGGCATCTAAAAATTGGTTAAAATTAGTGAACATTTACACACTAAATTTAACTATCGAAATGATAAGCACTATCATTTCAATGAAGTCGGCCACAAAAAAATCCTATCGATACTGCTACGTTCAAGGGTGGTCTGCTGTACACTTGAAGAAAAAGTATTATTTCAATGAAAAACAACTCAAAAAATGTAAAAGAATTAATGAAAGATTTTTAGATTCTAGGGGCTCATTCTAGTTCTCCAAAGTACATTTGTGCCAGATTTGATAATTCTAAGTTAAACGGTTTAGCCAGCAAGGTGCTAAGCATTAGATACAGTATTCTCTTTTAACATTAACTCTTTTAACATTAAAAGATATAACTACATAATGCATGTTAAATATGGATGGCTCTTTGATCCAAAACCTTATAAAGTCATATCATAAAAATGTTTTCAAAATAATGTAATATTGTGTAGAGTAAAATTTTGTTAAAATTGTTTAAAAAATTTGATTCATTATAGCTTAAATATTTTTAAAAAATACTTAAATTAGAAATTCGAACAGTTGTTTAAATGAAAGTTCTATACATTAAAAAATGTAAGCCAAATAGGATTTTTATTGAGCTGATCCTCTGGTAAGATACACATGAAACTCTTAATCATATTTAAAAAACATATATAAGGATTATAATTAAAAAAATCATTAAGGTTACTTCTTTTATTCTTAGTAACATTCTAGGTGGATAACTTCGGATTAACTTTCTTTAAACTTTACCCAACAAGTGAATGTTGTTTTTTTCTTCTGTTCTCTTAGAAAATAAGAATCTTTCTTATTTTTAAAGAGTATCAATTATTTCTTTTAATTCTTCATCATTTTGATTGATAAGCTTAAACATGGAAAGCATAACACTCCACATATATCCGTAAGAAATCCTGCAGGGCTCTTGACGAGGTGAAAAAGGGTGCTTCTTTTTCTAGAAGGATCTCATGAGGATCAAGCATTCTCCCCCACCTCCCACTCAAGTTCAAATCTGATTCGAGCTTAGTTTTTCAAAAAAGAGTTTGGCTAATAGACCTCTGCTAAAAGTTTTTATTGTTATTATGTTTTGAGAAACTTCGTTTCAGTTTATTCTCATGTGGTCAAAAGTATTCTCTGATAAAGTCTTCTCTATGCTCTCATTTACTTAAATGAAAGTATTTCAATTTTTGAAAATACGAAGACCACAAACCGAATCTTCAATTTCGCAGCCTCTCTTAACGGCGCCAGTTCGCATGCTCTGCCTGGACTCTCCAGTTTATGCCACTGCTCCAAGACCCTGCTGTTTTTCAGAGCCCTCCACAACTACCTGCCACAGGACGGGCTTTTCTCTCTTTCCGTCTCTTTTCAGAGTGAAAATAGTTTTGCGACGTCATTCGTTTCAAAAAGAATTTTTTTTCCAGCGATTCTTCAAATTGAAAAAATAAAATAAATTAAATTAAATTTTCTGTATAATTTTGATTTATAACTAAATTGAATTCCCATGTAAAGTAGTCATTTAGCATATTTTAGAAAAAAGCTATATGTCAGAATGTAGTAATTACTTTTAAATATTTTAAACTACGATGCAACATGAATCAGTTCGAGATTTCGAGCCCCGCGCAGATGCGTTACCTGCTGATATTCCCCTCCGCCTCTGGAACATTTCTTTTTGGTCCCTCCTTCGAAGCTTCTTTTAATTTTGGCACTCTTTCTTTCTCTTCTGTCGGATCGCGAATCCTAAAAGAGGAAGTTGTCTCTACAAGTTAATTCGAAGCTCATTACCCAGCCACTGGGGGTCAAATGGGCACTGCTGATTCCTGCGACCTTGAACCGAGTCCTCTTCGAAACCGTCGCAACCGATGATTACCAGATTAATTCGCGAGATTAAAAATTTGGGCTGCGCGAGAAACCTTTCTCGTCGAAGGTCAAAAGTAATTTAATCCATTTAGTGCCTACAATGCCTACAATGTTCTCCTCCATCCTCGGACTGTGGAGAACGTTCAAACGGCATCGAGTGACGCGACGCAAAATGTAATAAGAGGAAATTTCGAGTCATTACAATTCAATTTTCCTTTTCTTTCTTAAACATGTTAGAGAATGTTTTTAACATTTCAAGGACGGATACAATAAAATTCGCTTCCATACACTGCGCGAAGTTAGTGAAAAGGTATTAAGCGTCGCCATTTTCAAGTGTTTTTTCGAAAATGGGAAAACTGTAAGAAGCATCTTGCGCTGTTTTGGTCCTGAAGCAATTGTAGCGCTTTCGTAACACGGCAGCAGGTTATCAGTACGAAGTTTACTTGTAGCTCCGGATTCAGCCTTGCCGAGAAAGTCTGGACGGAAATCTACCAAAAAAATATATATGTAAGGTTAAATGATCTGTCTTGAGAGTGAAGAGAAATAAGTGTCTTAATTAACAGCGACGTCTATTCGCTATTTCCATTTATTAGAGCAAGTCCATTTTCAGGCAGTGGCCCCATGCTGATTTAATTTGCGCAGTGAGAAAAAATTATGGGACTGCTCAGCAAAGAGCCGGAATACGTTTGATTTTAAGTGGCATGCACCGATACATCTCACTTTTAATTAGTGACATTTCGAAAATGAGTTCCGAAAATTGAGATTCGGAGCCGGAAAGTTTAAAATCTCTAAATAAATTTGTACGGATTATTGGACTAAATGTTATTTAACATTTAGTGAAATACAAAAACATATCTGGGAAGGAAGAAAATAATTCTTAGTTGAAAGTTGTCATCCTTAACAGGCGTCATCCTCTGAAATATTATTTGTTGAACTGAATTATGATTGTGCATTTGCTCGAAATTTAATTTTTCTTATTTTAATAATCATACACTTGAAATGCGTTGCCGTTTCTAAATTACAATAAAGCAATAGCACTAATAAAATGCTAGAAATGCATCTTGAATTCCAGTTAGAATTGCATTTCTATATATTAAATATAAATTGATTGTGGCCATCATAAAAACAATTCTGCTTTCGAATTTTCTAATCTTGTTTTTCCCCTCCCTCAAAAATAGTTGTTGTTTTCATTCGGTATACTATTAAATATCTGTGCTTACAGACTTTTAAAAAACAATTTCATTTTCGCGAATGAAATTTCCTTAAGTCCAATCTGTAATGGGGAAGATATTATAAAAAAAAGTCTATTTTCGAGGATGCTTTGAAGTCCCGTCGAACAACTGATGAAATGCACTTGAAAAGTAAAAGCAAAGAAAGCTTCAACGTGCAATTTTTAAAAAATACACTGTGATATGTTAAAACATTATATTAATTCCTATTAAAAAGATATTTACAGTTCCATATGGTTCACAAAGGTCCACTGTCTTCTTTGGTGACATTTTTTGTTCACATTTCTACGTTATATAATTAAGAATGGAAAACTCGGCTGAAGATTAAAAAAATCAGCTTTTCTTCCGATTCTCTTTATTTTAAAGTCCCTGTTTCAGCCGCATCTTGTATTTGAAGAAATGATGCCCACTCCAAAAGTCTTCTTGGCTGAATGTTGGGAATGAGGGTGATTGTGAAAATTTAAAGAGATGAGTCTTACCAAGCATAAAGGAACACTGGCGACATGCAGTGCCGAGTTGTAGCGTCTATGTTTTCGAGTCAGACAAAAAAAAATATTACAAAGTGAAGTGCTATTACATGGGCCATTTTTAATACCTGCATAATTGATTTAAATCAATTGGAAGAATGCATTTACACATATGCGAAATATCTTACACAATATCTTAGTCTCCCGTCACTGGTATGAACTTTAAAAATATCCCGATTAAAAAAAGGGAAGGTTTTCTCATTTCACATGTTTACGGTTTGAACTCTGACGGAGCTGGAAGCCGCTCGAGCGTCTGCGTTTGAATTCGATTTTAAGCTGAGCATTGACTCCATCGCCTCCATGGAACTTTTTCTTTCGCTGCATCCGCCGGGAGTCGTCGGAGTGAGGGGTCTCTTTCCTCTGTCGCACGGGGGGCGGGGCGGCGGGGCGGTTTCGAAGTCGGAAGGATTTCAGGTTCGAGACCCGATTCCACCGAAGAGTCGTCGGGTCTGGTGCACGTCAAGTTCGTCAGGGCCAGAGGGCTTCCCACTGGTGCGGTGTAGAAGCTTGGAGAGGGGGTGGCCACCTCAGGTCTATTTCTTGTTGTTCGACCGAGGTTGAAAATTACGAGGTAGATTTCAAAATATCTCTAGTGTTGCTTTAAAATGGGGCGTTAATAAAACTAAGCTGATTCCAGTTGAACTTATTTAGAAAAAATCGCACAGATATTAGGCACAGATTTTTTAGTCAAATAGATGGAGGTAATAGAAATCACATTTACAGCATTCGGAAGTCTATGATAAAATTTTACAAATTTTTATCGTAAATGTTAATAATAAAACTTTCTTTAAAAAATTGTTTAGTAATAAATGCATGCAGATGACATACAATACTCTGTTTTAAAATGTGCTTGGATCCACACACTAATAATGTTTTTTATAATCATTAGCATAAACTTATACAAACATAGTTTTTTGAACAAAAAAAGTGACTTTCTACACACACACACACACACTGAGTCAATTTCACTCATTTGTGAGTCTAAAATAAGTTATCCATGAGGAATTGCGGTTAGAACAGTGTTGACGGGCATTTAATAAGAAATGCGCTGAGTTGAGCAAGAACAGTGCTGCATTAAATCAGATAATTAAACCGTTTTCTGTTCGGCTGAATGCATCATAATGAGGCTTATTGCGAAACGTTTAGAAATTGGAAAAAGAATTTTTCGCAAATGAACCTCCAATGTTTTCAAAAAAATGATAAAGGGTCAGTAATCATTCTCTGAGAGAAAATTAAGAAAAGCCCCTTTAATCGCAAACATTTCCGTTTTGCAATGCTTCTTTCTTTCTTCCCATTGTTTCCCAGAGAGAGAGGGAGGCCGGTAACCACGGCAATCGGCGTCCTGGCAACAGCAGAGACAAAATAAAACCAGCATTCAATAGCTGGAATAACGCATTGAAATTGATCGCGTGAGGCCCTTCTCATTGGTCAAAGATGTCGTCGCCTCGCAGTTGAAAAAGCAAACGCGCATGTTGCCTCGGGATTTTCGCTCGAGTCCGTAAATTGTTTTAGCCTCGGAAAAAGGAAAAAAAGAAACCCGGATGGACATCCTTGCAGCATATCGCCTTCTATAAAATGAAAAAGAAACTTGTGATATCGAAAAGCAATCTGTGCGACCTTTTCCCGCTTCTGGACGCTCCTTGGAATTCACTCAGCTGTGAGTAAAGATTCAAAGCACACGCAGTCTGGACGTTCGAGGTCATGCTCTAGTTACTTAGCATACCCTGTCTTCTCCCTTCCCCCATAAAAAGTTTTTTAAAAAATGTAAAGAACAGAAAACGAAATTTTGATTTAAAATAGCTACAGTAAACTTCCAAAAGGTCTTTATTTCAGGGAATAAATTTAGCAAGACGCGTCATTTGTTCTAATGGTGCTCAAAATTTAGTGATTTAGTTTTTATTATTTCTTGAATTTTTATCCATAATGACTGTAAGATATAGCGAAAGTCTCTCCCCCCCCCCGATTATTGTCAGTTCAAAAATGTTTTATTTCACTAAAATCAGTAGCGAAAATTATGCATTCTACAAGTTGGTTGCAAGTCATTTTTCAGTTTCAGCTCAGCAGAACCCTGCCCTGACAGTAATATTCCATTTCACCTGCTCACTGATGAAGGGGCACCCTTCGAATTCACCAAAAGTGTTGAATCATTTGTAGCGTTTTTTTTTAAGACTGTGGAATTCTGTTCTTTCCCAAGACTTTTGTTTATTTTCGTTCCTGCCATTCTTCCGCACTCTCCCAACGGATGTATCTCGTTCAAGTTTTCAATCGTTAATAAAACACTTTTCATTCATTCAATCAAGTTCAAATGCATTTTTTAAAAAAAATTGTTGTGCATGACACTCGATGTTAGGACAGTTTTTTTAAATATTAATTCATCTACTGAATTTAATTTTTAATACTGTAATTAAAGCTTTAGCAATTTGTAATGCGAGTTGAAATCAACTGTTAGTAGCTCAATCGGTAAAAATGCGGAGATTTAAGTATTTTTCGCTTGAAGATGAAACATGCGAATTCATTTCTTGCGAAAATCAATCATTTTGTTGATAGATTATTTATATTAAGTGTAATTATTTTTTTAAAAAAGTAAATTAAATAAAAAAAATTGTTTACCTAAGTAGGAATTGAATTAATTTTTTTTATATTACTTATTATTATAATTTTGAAAAATGAATAATATGGCTCATTTCCTAAAGAGAGGGGGTAAATATGTAATTGTAAGTAATTAAATAAACAGAATATGAATACGAATATAAATATATTACAGTTATGAATCTTAATGCCGATATCTGCTATAAGATATCTATAAATGGCCTTCAAATGGGCGATTGGGCGGATTTTCGTAATTCTCTCCGCAATTGGTGGGCGATGCACGCCAGCTCGCTGGTTCTAAAAAACAAAATTGGCACACATTTTTGGAGACGCGATTGCGCATTTTTTTTTAATTTTCGCAATTGCGCATTTTCTGAAAAGCATTTTTTAAAATTTTATCAAGATTTCAGTTAAATAAAAAATCAAAAGAAATTTCAACATCTTTTTTCATTAACTTTCGAAAATACTATAATCCGAAAATAATTTTTATACAACTTGAATTTTTTTTTTTTAAAAAGCAGTTTTTTTGTCATACCTGTTTCTTATAAAGATATTCTATAATTTTAATAAATTCCTGAAAGCTTTTCTTTTGTCATTCTTCGCAACACTAGTTTTTAATACTTTAATAAAATACTTTAAAGTAATCTTCCGTCGTTTTAAACCAAGTTATGAAGATGTTCTTTTTTTTTTTCTTTTCTTTTTTTGCACTCTTTTTAAAGCAGCGTTTTGGTAACTTTTGGTAGATATAGAATAATTTAATCACAAAAGGAAAAAATTATGAAAGCTATGTATTTGTTTATTTTTAAACGCTACTGCTCATTTTGAAATATAATTAAAAGTAAACAAAAAATGATCATTTCTCTTTGAACTTGTTTTCCTATTGTATTGCACTTGTTTTCTATTGAATTTTCAAACGAAGATTATTTAGGATCGTATTAAAATTGCAAAACATTTTTCACTGTTAGGCAGAAAAAAAAAACTCCGACGTCAAATGATTACTCTTGTTTTTAATTTATATTTTATTTGCTTGCTTCTATAAGCAGTTCATTCTGCTATCTAAATCCAATATGCCTTGTTTGAAATTAAAACTCAAATTTTGAGAGAGACGACAGGAAGAATGAGCGTCTCCGTGGAACGATAACCAATTGTAAGGTTTTTAAAATATCGCTCGTTTCGTGTGCATGGAAACCTAAATTCGAAAATACTTTGCTGAAAGGACCAACTGCTACGTTTAAATATATTTTTATTGTTGTAAAGACGGTTATTCAATAATAAAATAAAAATGTACTCATTTAAAAATATATGCACAATATTAAGATTCATATGTTTGTTAAGATGCTGATTGTTACAAATCCAGATTTAAAAAAAATTTAATAAGTGTTTTTTTTTCTGAAATTCCATGAAGTTTTTCATGCAGATGTTAGCATTTATGGCCATGCTCAGTTTATCCAAAAAATTTCAGAGCATTTTAACTCATTCATACACATCAGGAAGTTTCAGCATTTAAAATTATTTCAGGTAATAGCTCTAATAAATTAATCTTACCGCAAAATGTTATTATACGAATTCAGAGAAATGTTCAACAAATAGCCTTTCCTAGTTTTATGTAGACGCGCGTGTCTGTAATGCGATCCCTAAATCTTCATTAAATCCTAATTAATTTCTTAATTTTTTATCTTTATTGGACCCATAGAAAAGATATTCTCTTATTTCCTGCCCCAATTCCATCATTTTGTATTCAATAAATTTTATACGAGATCCGTGAAACTGCTTTGATCCTTACTTTTACAAGTTCCAAGTGAAGGGATAACAATTTGTCCATCTAGACAAACTGTTTTAAAAGATGCCAGTCGTCCCCTTTTCTAAACTGACACATGTGAAGAAATCCTCATCAAAGTTTCGTCGCATGAACCGCCGGGGAAAATGTTTCGCCCTCTTTTGTTCTTGTGTCGAGCTGAAGATTCGACATTTCATCGTCGTTTCTTTCTTGGGCCCAAAAACTTCCGGTCCGATTTTTTTAAAATTTCTTGTATGTGTTCGCAAACATAAAGTCTTGGGTGTCGATGCATTTGAAAAAGAATCCGATCAGTAAAATATTTCAAAGTAAAATATTGATTAGTCGATAATATTTTTTAATTACATTAATTTCTTTTTATTATTATTTCAGCATGATTTTCGATTCTAGTGACTTGATAGAATGATTACTGTAACCTTTAAATTAATAAAAGTATCTATAATTTCTATGCCTCATTAGCGATTTTTAAAAAATTGCATGAATGAGTAATTGATAAATCAATTAAATGAATATAAAAATAAGTTGAAATTTCAAAATGATAGAGAGTCAAAATCTACTACATTTAAAATTTTGTTTAAAAGCTCCTATTATTATCAATTTATTAAGAATTATTAGGTTCACATTGTTTCTGTGGAAAAATTGTAATGAGTCTCCATGTTTTATGCATAGCCAAGATACTTCTGTTGATATTTATGTTCATCATCAAACAATATCAATTTAAAATAGAGTATTTAAAATGAATATTAGCTCATTTAATTTATTTAAATTCAGCGAAATGCACGGTGAAATAGCCGTAAAACTGTGCAAAGCTCAAAAAATTTACTATAAAAAAGTAGTACTGGGGAAATTTTCGATTAGAGTGAATAGGACTGAAGTGCCATTACATATTTTTCTATACAAAAATAAAAGGATTCGAAAAGTAATGGAAAGAGAACACTTATACTTCGTATGGAAATACTGTACGAAAACCAGGCTAACAATAAAACACCTGGCTGGAAGTTTATTCAGTATTCGGTCCCAGTAGTGCAACATCGTCCCCGCATCGAGAATCGGTGACCCAGCTTTTCTGCGAGAAGAGTGAAACCACAATGACTGCTTTGGTTCTGTTTCACTCAGGAAAAGACCCAAGAAAGGCTCCAGGGGAATGGATTCACTGGAAGATTTACTGAATTTAACGCGGTGACGAGGAATAGGGGGGGGGGGATCTGCCATGTAGTAAGTAGTATGTCATACTTGAGAGCAGATCGCGGTCCCTGCTGCTGCTGAAAAAAAAAAACGCGTCTTGGAAGAATCGGTAGTCGGGATCTCGGATCTGTATCTGTACAAGATGGCGACACTTCTGTAACAGCTGACAGACACAAATGAACCTCTCAGCATTGGCGATCTTCAGGGCGCTGACACGAATGGAGCATGACCCGTTGTGTTTGCTGAATGTCACGGGAACAAACGAAAACGATCGCATCCGGATGGCATCCTACCTTGACCAAGACATTGCATTCTCCTTACGGGACTGGTGGAGTCCGATCTCGTCTCCCATTCTGAGCCTTTTATGTTTGCCGATCGTTGTCACGCATTCGACCCGAACATTTGTGCGGTCACTTCAGAACGGCATTAAACACTTTTGCGATGCACACTGTAAAGCCTGTTCTCACCTTCAGGAGTGACGACGCCCCGTTACACTTTTCCCGTGACATCAAGAAATTCCTGTTGGACACTTAAAGAGACTGAACGATAAACCGTGAACCCAAGTCCGGGCGGTCCTCTTCGTGATCAGAGAACTCGACTCCGGCAGATTTGTGGCTGCAGGGATATCGATAGTTCTGTGTGCCTTAGGGCTCCCCAGTCACTTGAATAGAACTGCAAGATGCCACCCGATCGTCTGCGGACGGTGTCGAAGCCGAGTTGCTGCACGCTCATCCGCAACAGGGATCACCCCCCCCCCCCCCACTTGTCTAATGTCTTGCGGTGGCGGCGGCCATTTTGATCAGTTTTCACCTTCAAATAAACGCGCTGCGTCATTTCACTGCGACCTGTTGACGTTCGTCTGATTTGCATGAAACGTCTCAGTCTGACAGGGGAGATCCCTTCAGTTTTCCAAGAGTCATTCAGTCCGCTCCTCCGGTCATGGTGTGGAGAAATAGCCCTATCGCTGCTTTACAGCGGGACGTTAATATACCTTAGCTAAACTAATCTGGAACGATTTTTTCAGGTAAATTTGAAATACTCTACAATATTTTGATTGCAGTTGTGCGAACCAGATTTTTTTTCTCAACCTTACTTTCTTTATTAGGAATTTTTGAAGTTTTCACGAATTTGTGACTTGCTCTATATGTTTTTTTTTAATTGTTAATTATCATAGTAGAAAATTTTAAAACAAATTCAAGCAGGCGATTTGAATAAGTTTTAAAGCTAATATTTGAAACGCTGATTAATTTTAGCGCTGGGATATTAATTCTGCTTTCCAAATAACCAATCTTCGCTCTTTTTTTGTTGAAATATTTCCATTTAGGCATGCGATCCATTTAATGCATTTTTGTATGTTTTGAGTGCGAACTTTATTTGATCAAAATCAGATTTTTTTAAATGTCGTGTTACATAAAAAAGTAGATTTATTAAAAATAGATGCCATTTTTTTTCAATTTTAAAAATCTGGATCAGAGAGGTTTTTTTTACCAATTTAGAACATTTCAGATTATTGGATTTCCCCCTTTTTTCAAGGAATCCCAGAATACCAATCGATATAAATTCAAAGTATTGAATAAAATTACCAATCTTCACAATTGAGCCAGAAATTTTGTTATTGCGTATATTTTTTTCATTGCCTCGTGTTTCTTTTTTTATTGGTCAGAGTGATTTTAGAAATAAATCATTTGGATTTAATGAAAAATAAATTCATTTCCCCTATTGATCCCCATGTTGATTCATTTCCCACATTGAATTCTGGGAAGGAAAAAAACATTTCACGCAACATTTGAAACTGTAGTGTTCCACAAAGCTTTTACAAAATATTACAGCTTTTACAAATATTATATTAAACACGAAGAGATGTTTGGCTCATTCATTTAAATTGCCTACTCAGTTAGAGGAATAAAAACAAGTATCCATTAAAACAAGTGGCTTTAATGGATATTACACTACATTAATGGACTGGCCGCGTCCGCTGCAATGAGAGAAAAAAATAAGTACGGCTAGAGAGGCATTTCGATCTTATTTTATCAGAATAATCTAAATAATATATAAACAGACACACACACACACACACACACACACACACACACACACACACACACACACACACACACACACACACACACACACACACACACACACCCACCCACACACACACACACACACACACACACACACACACACACACACACACACACACACACACACACAAAGCAAAAACTTCTTATAGTTTGGAAACACACAATGCAGAATGCCGAAAAGATAGAAAGAGGTCATTGCATCTTAAGAAGATTGAAAAGATTCGAAATATCTGTACAAAATGACTGTTTTATGTAAGATACGAAAAATGTGCTTTTGAAAAAGGGACTACTTAAACATCGGGGTTTTGCAAGCTAGTCTTCTCAAAAAATGAGATTCATCTCCTCAGCTGCATGCGTTGGTTTATCATAACCCCTTCGTATACAATGGCTTATTTGATTTGCCCATCGAATTGCAAAATTTCTAATCCTCAATCTGCTACTAAGTTAAAGAATTAAGTGGATTAAAATGCAAAAAACGCTTGACGATGCCTCATCGCCTCGAGTGCCTTCGTATAACTCTAGGGATTCGCGTGGCAATGCCTGACCCAAATAAGACGCGCCCTCTGACTGGGGAAGCCCTGTTGATTGGCGTCAATGCGCTCTGAATATTCGACGAACATCCAATTTCGATCCTCATTTCATCAATGCATCTTTATCAAAGTCTGTTACAAATGCAAGAGCACCTGAAATTATATAAATTTTACTGGAAATAGTAGTTGGAAGAAAATTTAAAAAAAAGTTTCTCGTCAATACAGTTGTAATACCGAATGCAGAATATCAAGAATTTAGGTAGTCATTTATTTTTCAAAATTTATTGTTTGCCCGGATGAGCTCTTTTAGTGCAGTTAAAAAGCAACTATAACAAATATTTATTTTTTGTCGTCAATTAACGGTTGAAGTATTTCACCGTTAGACAAACTTAATTTATAATAAATTGTACAATTTACTTATTCCATCGATATATTCACAAAATTTAACTACAGAAAAGTAATTTTTCTAAGTATGTGTATTGCAAAAGAGTATTTTATTAAATTTTGTTTAACCATTAACTAGATTTCAGACGGATAGCTCTCGCAGTGAAATAAAGAAAATAAATTCATCAATTCGTAACTGAGGAAGTAAAAATTACATGAATAAAATGAGATTAATTTTAGAAATATTAATCACCGACTTCTGTATTAAGAAAAACCACTCTATCGCCCTATTTATGCAAAAAATAAAAGCATATTTTTCTAAAAATTCCACCGACAAGTAAACGAAATATACAACGAAAACATTTTTTTTTTCTTCAAGATCTACGATAACACCTTAGCCGAATGACAAAGATGAGTCGGCAAAAAGGCGGCGTCCTATTCACTTGCCAGCTCACTGATCATTCTGTTGAACATGAAGCAAATTGTGAGTTGGATGAACGTCATGTCAACCTGACATCTGAAAATCGCCCGAGCATCGTAGGCATCCATCGCATCGAGTTCTTGGTCGATCGATCCAATTTTTTGGCAAAATGCGACAGCTCATTCATTTACCACCTTATAGATTATATTGCAAAATGCTGTGAGAATTGCAAACTGAATGAACAACATTTGAATGAGACGTCTGATTACGCTCTATTTATATAATTTTGATGGAAAACTTGGCATATCAGCTTTCATTTGCTCGTCAATGTTGGTATTTCTCTTTTATTTGAGTCCTAAGGATGGCGATTTTCTCATTGGGCAGCTGGCGATGTTTTCGAAAAATAATTGTATCTGGTGACGCCTTCCATATCAACACTTTCTCCGCCTCCTTGGAACTTATAAATACTTTTCTTCAAACTTTAATACAAGATAGCAAAAACTAATTCATGTGGTCAGCCTTTATTTCATATCAATTCTTCAACAGTTCTAATGAAAAGATAAGCTAAATTACATTCATTTCTCTATAAAAATAATAACAAGAGAGAGGCGGATATTGAAAAACACATTCAATGTATGTTTAAATAAAAGGGAATAAATTCAAAGGGCAGAATAACAACATCCTTTTCAAGAGCATTTAGCAAATATTTCAAAAAGTGTCATTTGCTATGTTGTGGGAGCATTAATGTTCCCTAAAAGTGTTCAGGGATTAAAGGTTCTAGCGGAGGCAGAGAAAACAGAGCTTTTGCAAGCAAATTTGACAGGTGTAAAACGATGGCAGCGGCTTCTGGTTATGAGAAATTATTCAAACGTTCTTTATCTTAGTAATTTGGAATAAATTATAATATTAATAACATTTTTTTATCATCATAAAATTCAAAATTTTCTTTAATTACTTTCTGTTCAGTATTTTTTCCAACTGATATTAAATTAAAATAATAATAATGATCTGAGAGAAAAGTTATGGGCACTTCCTTGCTAAGCAGCATTAAAAACTTAAAACTGTTTTACCACTTTTTTTTAAAAAAAATTCTCCCTTATGTTAGTAAATAATGACTCGCAACGCTTTTTGTTTGTTTTAAAGTAATGACTGATGTCAAATAAACTAAAAACGGTTTATAAAATTTATACAAAAGTAAGTTTTACATTAAAAGAATAATACATGAGAGGGTTTTATTGCCTAGAGCGTCGGTATGTTATTAATTTTATATGCAACTTTTTATTTTCTTTCCAGCAGATGTGGCAAAGTCACAAGTTATGACGAATCATTTTGCGAGCTGCTCGTTATAACAGAAGTTTCGATAAGAATTCCATTGCTTTAATCAACTATCATAGTTATTCCTCCGATGAACTTTCGATTTTTTACACTTAAATGAATCACTATACAAATAAATGAATTGCAATGCCCGACTGGGTCTCTTCCCATCCAGCTCGGCCGAGAGAGAGGCACGAAACCGATGCGGCTGACACTCAATTGCGCTTCTACAAAATCATGTCAATCATCAAGCTAGAGAAGGCTCGCGATCACAATCAGCAACACCTTGGTTGTTGACCGCCTGAAAAAGTTTTTCGACAAAAAGCATCAGCAACAGCTGGGAATCGTCAGAAGCATTTGTGAGCAGCCATTGAATATTACGAGATGATCACTGATTCTCTTGTGATTTCTGGAGCGAATCTTGTTTTCCACTCGTTTTTCGTGTCTTCGCCACTTCTGGTAACAACCAATGAGGTATTCGGTTAAGATGGCTAGCGTATTATAGCTGGGTATTTAGCGAAGGAACTTGAAAAAGAAATGGTAATGGGCACTAAAGAAATTCCCACGAGGTTTCAGACTCCTCATGCAGACGGAAAGATAAAACTGAAAAATATTAATCATCTTCGTAAAACAGAAATGATCAGTTTAAAAGCTTATCCGTAACTTCGAACCAAGGGAAACAAGCGCAAAGCAGACTCTTAAAAAGATTTTTATGAATTTCAAAATTGTGCTCGCATTACTACGAAGTGCAGAATGTTTCATGCGCGGGCATTGGAAGAGGAAGTAGGCCCGATAATGTATCGGAATGGCATGGATAAGGAGGACATTTTTTACTGCCATCGGATACTCCAAGCTGGGGAGTGACAAGAGGCAATCACTGGTGGAATGAAGGATGTCATTTCTAAATGTCGTGAGATATCACATGCAATAAAAACAAGTACCACGAAAAGAATTTTTTTAAAGTCAATTCCTACCTAGGTGAACAAAGAAAAAAATGTATTTTAGTTATAAATAGTTATAATAGTTTTATTTTAGTTTATTAAATAGTTACAATTAATCTAAATAATTCAGTTTAATGAAGGAATTAATATTTGAAAAAACTGTTCTAACATCGAGTGTCGTCCACTACAAGTTTAAAGAAATCTATTTGAAGTTGAGTGGATGAATGAAAAACATTTTACTAACGACTGAAAATTTGTGCAAGATATATAAAGGGAGAGGGTGAACTAATGGTAGAAACTGAATGAATGAAATCGAACCAGTGATTAGGGCTCTGGAACTCTATAACGTTTTCTTCACCCCCTCGTAGAGAATGTGCCGTGAAGAATGTTTTTAGGATTTCTCTCGAAATTGAGCGTAAGGGCGGTGAAGTGGAAGCAGGTCGTCTTTGATGACGTAATCACGGGGCACAAATTCTCACAGGAATTTAAAAATTCTTTGGTTTTCCTATTTATTTTACATACATAGATTATGAGAAAAAACCGAATAGCAAATTAATTATTACAAGGACTTTTAGTCTGAATGTGTAAAATTAAAATCATATGAAAGAAGGAAAGTAAAAAAGAATTCAATAACCATACAAAACATTCATCTATTTTAAGAGTACATGGCATTATGATTAGTATTCTTCAATATAACTTATCACATGTTCATACTATAATTTATTACAAGCAGGAAAAAATAATATCTAAAAGTTGTAAAATATTTTTTAATATAAAAATCTTATTTTTAGTGTCTAAAAAACTGTTTTAGTCTTAAAGTTAAACACGGTTTATAGATGATAACGCCCTCCGTACCGTCAAACATCGTAAATGAATGCCTTCGATCGGGGGATATCACCCATATGGACTGGCCTATATTCTCACCGGACCTGAATCCAGTAGAGCATGTGTGGGACATGCTTGACCGACGAGTTGCAGTCAGTCCACCACCTCTTGCATGTCTACCGGAACTTCGGAGAGTATTGCTTGGTGAGTGGTGTAATATTCCCCAAGATCATTTGATACTGCAGCATGACTAGGCATTGTGCGGACTGCATTGCGTCGTCTGGGAGACATGCTATGCATTAACCCTATTACCAACCATGTGATATTGGATTTTTAAACAGTCAGTTTATTTTTTCGTAATTTGCTTCAGGGAGCCGAAAATAGCAATTTTTATTAATGATATCAAACATATAGCCTCTTTTTTTTCTGCTCTTTATCTCTTGTTTAATAATCAGGTTTTACAAACAAGTCACATTTGTCTTGCTTCTGCCTCTTTCTTTCCTTGAGCTCGCATTATCTTTCATTTATTTACATGAATGCATATTTTTTCTAAATTTCGTATTTTTGAGTCAGATGGTCTGCTCTGCAATGTGCCGACGGGTGCACTTAATATCCATCGAATACGGACGGACTTCCCATGCCAAAATCAATAAAAATAGGCCACAAAATATGAGCAATTTTTTGAAATCTTTTCAAGTTTTTAATGAAATTTTGCTAAACTTACTCATGAACATTTATAATTTAAATCCCTTGAAAATGTCTTAAACACAGACTTCTAACGATTGCGTGCGCGGAATTTTGTTATCTTATAAAAATATGAAACAAATATTTGATTCATTGATCTCATATTTGAAAACGTTAAAATGTAAACAAGTTATCTCATGATTTGAAAAAAAAAAAAAAAAAAAAACGCATGACCACGAGTATTGATGAAAAACTATACATACTGCTTTTTCATTTATAGAGACGTGAAATATAAACCGACCTTTCGCACTGAGTTAGCTCAAGTGTTTCTGTTGTTACTCGAAAACGAGAATGCATTTCTCTGGCTCCATTGTCACGGACTCCCGAGGCACCTGGCGTTGGTTCGGCATGGGCACGGAGGCTGCAACGTTCGACCTCCGAAGGGGAAATCAACCCTTCGATACTCTCTTCTCTTTCACTGAAAAAAAGGGGTCTAATCATATCCCTTTTTTAGTGGATAGGGTTTGGGTCGTAAATTCTTACAACAAAATTGTTTGTTTCTTTATTTTGAGAAACTTGTTTCAGCTGGTTAACTAGTTGTAAAAAAAGAAAGAAAAATGCTTTGTGGTGGGGGGTTCTAATAAAATTGGGTTTGTGTAACAATTATTTATTGGGAAAAAGTTACGTTACACATAACACAATTTTAAAAAATTTACACAAACACGAGGAAAAGTTCGATAAGTGTTCATGGCCGTTGCTTGGGCTTCACTAGTGTTTTCGCCGTTTGCGCTTACCAGTCTAGGTGGTGCAGCAGTTCCGGTTACAGTTAATAGTGGCTGCTACAGCTTTATTTTTTTAATATATAAATCCATATTTGATTGGAAATCTTGTCTTTTTTAAGAGAGATAAGAATTTGCATGGATTTCGCTGGCTATGCCAGTCAGAGCACCTTCTCACATCCTGATGACGCCGCTGGCCTCATTGCGAGCATTTCGGTGAAAGTTGAAAAAAAAAATTAATACTAAAATATATCATTTTTTAAAATTAAAAACATATAAAATATCTCGACTATGAAATGCAGAGATATGTGCCCTGAGTGATTTCTACCCTCCTATTAAAAATCGAAGCCCCCTTACAGCTCCGCGATGCTCGAATACTTTCTTCTGGTATCCGCTCATTATCAATACTCTTGTGATAATGTCTCTCGAAACATTTTCATCTCGCAACACTGAAAGCGTATTTACAAAGAAAAGAAAGGTGAGCCCGAGACAGGAAGTTTGAAATCAAATGAGCCTAGCAATTTTTCTTATTACCGCACTTAAATATCAACAAGCTTGTTTTGTTTTCCCTACAACATGGGTTTTTCAATGAAAAGTGAAACGCCTCTCTCAAACATTTTTCTCAAATATTCGATGGAAAGTCCATAGTGTTTAATATGATATTTCAATTAATAAATCAATGGATGCCTAATTTATTTATTTATATCTTCCTACTCATTTTCATTCTTTAAAAAAAATTGAGGAAAAGAAATATGATCTATTCGATGATAATGTGCGGCGTTTCCAAGCGAAAATGAGTTTTAACGCGCTCAGAAATATCACCTTCAGCAGTAGAAAGAGGTTTCAGAAAAGAAATAAAGTAATCTGTTGCATTTTAGAAATCATTTGTGGCGATCTTTTAAAATTCTAACGACCATTTTAGAATCACCTGACACCTGTACTAATACCTGACTTTTGAATCAGCTACAACCTATTAGAGTTCCACTTCCTTCCCGTTTTTTTTTTATGTGAATGAATGCGATGCGTGTCATAAAAGCGAGAGGAGTGAAATCCTCCGCGCTTCGAGGAAACCCGCGAGCGACACCCTGCCTCGCTCGGTGGAAAGGCCGACGAGGGGAGGAGGAGCGCGTCACTCGCAACGCTACCTGTCACTTCACGGCCGCTTGTCCACCTGAAAACCCGCACCGCGCGTGCAATTCATTCCATTTCTGCGAGCTGTGACGTCACGCGGGAGCGTCACAGTTAGCGCGTGACGTCGCAGAAAACGAGATTTTCGCCGTTGCCGATCGTCGTGGGTCGAAATCGACGAGCGCCCGAACAATGAAGTCGACCAAAGGAGAGATACAATGATGTCGAAAAGTGTCTGTCCCCCGGCCACCCCGTCGCAGAGATGATGGAATGGTTGAGGCTGTACTTACGTCAGAGCGACGCTTTCGCGGAAGAAGGGGTCGATCAGGAGGAGGAAGCGTGTAAGTCTGTTTTCTTTATTGCCTGCCGCTGTTGACGCCTTGCCAGGAAAAAATTAAGAAAGGCCTTGCTCGGATTTTTTTTTTTAATTCTTCCGATCTTTGCAATGAATACGCTTTTCCCGCTCTTTCCTGGATGCCACTCGGGCAAGCAGCCTCTATCCAGCCGACTTGCCGGAATTTAAAACCTTATATATCGAATGGAATTCCTGCAACACTTGTCCATTAAGGGGTGGAAATGTTTTTTTTTTTAATTATTATTATTATTCCATCTGAACCTATGTCGCTCGAAGACGATGAAACCATAAAAAAATAAATCTGAAAATAATAGCAAAAGCGGGTGATTTCAAACTAGGAGAAAAAAAGCAATAAAAAAAAGTAAAGATTTGTGTTTATTTTTCAAATATTTTAATGAATAGTTCATAACGAGTAAGCTAATACATTTCAAATGGTGAAATAACGAATCCGCGAATGACTGCGGCAGTGTTGAAGAAGCCGCGAAATCTCAAAATAAAGAGGCATTCAAACCGAAGTGTGAAAGGGGAGATTTTTCAAAATTCTTTTTAATTGAATTTTCGAGGGCACGAAATGCAGAGCGGGGGAGGACCGAAGGAAAGAATGGACTTTGGGGCTCGGATTCACCAACTTTTACTTCCCGATTATTAAATTGGGCTCAATACATAATGGCGTGAAGTCTCTTTACTTCAAATGAAGACCATTTTGAAGTAAAGAGACTTATAGATACGCTCTTGGGGCACCAAACTGCCTTGCTTTAATTTTTGGATGCTTCTATCTTATTTTTAAAAAAATATTTTAGCGAATTTTTAAACTTATTTTTAAAAGGATTCTAAAGTTGATTGAATTAGTTTAAGGAATGATTACCTGTAAAATCTGCTTTCATCCTCAACTCCGTTTTCTACAAAGTAAAAAACAAGTAATATAAAAAGAAATTTCAATTCCTACCTAGGTTAAAAAAGAATTTTTTTTTAGTTACTTTTTATTGTCGTCGTTGCTTTCTTGTTTCTCTAACAGTGCTTTACTTTAAATGCATCAAACATTAAGAAAATAAGCAGAATCGTTTGAAATAATCGGCCGGAAACATGTGAAGTCTAACCTCATTAGCGTGGGGGGAAAACAATCTGGGTTCTTTACTTATTTGGCGGTGGGGAAATGAAGATTTTTGGCGAGATTTTAAGGAAGGCTAGGAAAGTGAAACTTTCATAAGCAAATG
>JAOUZG010029365.1:2085776-2101432 GCA_026289955.1 Argiope argentata
TATATATATATATATATATACACACACACTTCTTGAGGCGGGGAGCGGTTATTGAGCATCGACGCGTGCCCCCTGCAGCCGGAGCACTCGGGTCCGTGGAATGGGGAGCCGAGAAGAGGTCGGAGCGGATTCCCTTTTTGCACCGCGGAGTGATCTTCCCTCCCTCAACCGCTGTCTCGAAGCCAAAGATCGCAGCCGGAACTCCCCTCTGCCATATGTGACATTTCTTAAAGTTTATTTCACATGAGAAATCAGCAAAGGCGAATGGAATGGTTTTTATTGAAATTAAGAAAAAAAAGAAGACTCTTGGAGAATTCAGAAGCTATTGACATTTAAGAGTTGAAAATGAACACTCACGAGATTCTGAAAGTAATTTTGTCGAGTGAGCAGAAATGTCGATGTGAACTCGGAAACGCGGACAACAAACGTCGTTTTTTTTTTTTTTTTTTTTTTTAAATCAAAGTCCGCTCTTGCTGTGTAGTCAAAGAACATAAACGAGGTTCAAACGAAACGCGCCGCCTGTTCAAACGAATGCAAGACAGAAACAAAATTTGAGGATTCATCTTTATTTCTCTTCATAATAACTGGAAAGAAGAGGAGAAAAAAAGCGCCTCCTTCGGCAGAGTTTCGAAATAAGATGAGGAGATGCGCGCTCCGAAAGGAAACCTGACGGCGTGAATAAGGTTTGGACTTCTGAGAGAAATCGGGTTGTATCTCAAACAGCTTATACAGGACATGAAAGATATTGGCCCGAAGTATCTGATTTTACTAGGATCGTAATCCGTACGATTATTTCGAATCCTTTCTTTTTTTTTTCTCAGATGTTTGAAGGAATTTAAATGAAACTCTTTCGGCGATGGCTTGCCAGGTTTTATTTTCACACATGTTGAAAGCGGACTAGGCTCCAAAGGAGTCCTTTACTCTTAATGTAATTATTATCCATCATATGAAGTGAACAACATAAAATGAAACTGGAGAAGGTTTCTAACTTTGTTTTATTCAACTTTTTTGTTTGTTTGCGGCCAGAAATTAAAAAATGGGACTAAAATAAAAATAAAAAGAAATATTATAAATTTAATTTAAGAAAAGGACATTCTGCGTTGAACTCGAATTTCTTTTACTCTAGTAACCTAACTTATCCAACTGTATCAATAAATTATCAGAATGAATTAACAATCAGATCAATATCAGAATGAATAAAAAATTGTGCACGTGTCAACTTTATTCCCACATCTCTTGCCAGATAGGGATGGTCTAATTTATGCCTTTTAAATAAGCCCGCGTACACTAGGACATCTTCAAAGCTTCTTCCTGAAAAACTTTAAAATCTCAAAATCAAGCTCATTAATATGTCTATTACAATAAATATTTTGAGGTGTGAGAAAGATGTCACAGGTACTAAAATGAAAACTTTTTCGCCCTTAATGTCTGTTCTTGGGTCCTTCAAAAGATTCTAGAAGCATTGTGGTGAGCAATAAGATGCCTATGCGTAAATTCATGATAAACGAACATGCGGTTTTAAAGTTATTATTTTGCAATAATTTTGTTCTTATGCGATGTTTCGAGACATCACATCATCGATGACTTTTTGTACAAAACGACAAACGCTTACACGGTATCATTATTTTAATTATTAGTAAGATAAATATTTTAATTGTGCATTAAAATATAAATAATTTTCGGAACTCTATAGATGTAAAAATTCGTCCTCTAGGATAAATTTTAAATGAATATTTGAATGCATAGCACACTTTTTCAGGTCATAATTAAAAAAAGAAAAGAAAAGAAAGAAATCGGAACTTTTGACGCCTCCCGACGCTGCGTGCTTTTGTTTTCCTCTGCGAGGAAGTTATTGAACAATCATCTGACGGTTACGGTCTTTCCGAGCAAATAAAACTCCTTTACCTGAAATTCTGGAACTGTGCAGCTGCGTAGTGTTTGCTTCGGGAGAGGGAGAGGCGCGCTCTTCCCTCCCAAGTTGGCGATCCTTTGGAACGGACATTTTTGAAAAGGATTCTGAATGTCCGAATATCGTCTGCAACAAATCATCGCTCAACCCAATGGCATCTTTCTGCTTCTCAGATTGTAGTCCGAGAAGTGCTCTCCCCACAATGCGCCTCTTGCAAATGCGTTTTAATTATTTTCATGACTCCGTTTCATATTTTCTTACCAGCAACATTTTATGTAGAAGAACGAGGGGAGACTTTTTCTTCGTCATTGTGTTTCGGCAGAAACAATTATCTTTAAAAATGATGTGGAAATTTCGAAATCCATGATTTCAAACTACGGACATTGAACAGTTACTTTGCTCAATATTTTAAGTGACGAAGCGATAAAAAGCCGGTTCTTTCATCAGAGAAAGGATTTTTAATATCTAAAATTCGCATTAGAGTTTTTCGCAACCGTATTTCAATTTAACTTTAATAAATACATTAAAATCTATATGTTATTGTTCATTAACAAAACCGTCTTTAACTCATTTTGTTGTGGTTTATTTTTATTTATTTTGCCAAAATTAATCCTAAAAAATAACATTGATAAGAAGAGACATTTCTCCTCCGAGTTACGATACTCATTTTCTATTAAATAAAAATAATTAATTCATATTTTGTATAATTTTCACGAATTAGCTTTTGGAGTGTGTTAGTAGCTATGTATGGCTTCCTTTACCTTCTGCGTTTACTTATGCGACATTTTTAGAGAAATTTGTTTAAAAACTTTAGCTTAGTATAATTATAGTTTCTTTAACTGGTGCGCACCATTAAATTGTTCCAGATTCATCTCTATTATCCATAAAGAAAATAAAGGCATGTGTTGACGTTCTGTAGAATAAATTATTTGTAGCAAACAAATTTACTTTGAAGGATAAAAAGGCAAATTTAGTTTTAAAAAATTAGAGAAACATGAAAAAATTAATTAGAAAAACTAATTAAAAATTAAGTGATATTTTGGCGTTTTTTCATGTCAACACTCCAAAATATAATTCCTAAAACTGATTTAACGTAATTTTATTACAGTTTTAAAAAATTCTCCTTTTTATGACCTTAGTTTAGTTTTTTTCTTCTTTTTTTGACACTACTCTCTTTTATTCAATTTTAGTAAAATTTTCCTAATTTTCATCAATAGATGTTATTGTTGTGAAGAAATTCAAACCGTCTCGTCGTTTTATAAAGTCGCGTGATATCTTTTATAGCTCAAAGATTAGTACGAAACATTCTGCTCATTATCTACGCAACTTATAAGAGAAAAGATAAACAGTGTTAAAGCTGGAGAGAGGACATAGTTTGAAAAATATTGCCTTGACAAGTTTTTAATCACTATATGAAGTCATGAATCATCTTGCAGGTAGTAAACAAAGCATGTGCAAAAAAGAAAAAAAATAGCGATAAGGATAATGAAGCTTTAATATCTGTTCACAATTCTGATGTTGAAAATGTTTTACGCACATATAGTAGCAAATAAGAGATGCAAATGAAATTAAACTCGGCCAATATTTTTTTTTAAAAATCAACAGGCCACCAATGACGACTATTCTTAAAAATGTTTGATACGGATTTTTGATTGATTTTGAAAATACTAACCCAAATGCGAAGCATACTTATTTTTTATTACTCAGAGAATACGCATATGAAATTCTGCTATTTAAAAACATTTTAATGATCATACCCTTACGTAAAAAGGCGTGTTTCTTGTGTACTCTCGAATTTGAATTCCTTTTAGAAATGTAAAAGTGAATTTTATTTTTCGTTTATACATCCTTATAATTATGCTTCAAAAAGCACACATTCATCCGAAGAACTTTTGTTTCTTCAGTTTGTCTGAATGGCTGAATAAGGAGCAATCGCCCGACGTCACAATTATCATTCTCATTAAAGCCTTGAAAGGCGCTCGCATGACAAACACAGAGCGAGTTCCGTTCATCAAAGTTTGAAATCTGCTGCGTATCGAACGATTACCGCTCGGTTATTTTTAAATTATTCAGACGCTTTATATTTCGTTTCAGGATGTTTGATTCTTACACTGAAATTCAATTTGCTTGTTCTCAAACAAATTTACTGAACATCGTTTCCTATCTACATTAGAATCCTTCGGGCTTGATAATATCACCAATGGAAATCTGACAACAATAACAGTGACATTTTTTTAAAAAAAATTGCATAATGCGAATTTAATTTAAAAATGAATATTATTATCTTTTAATGTAATTTAAATGAGAAGATAAGCAATAGATGAGTAAAAATCTCTGAGCGAGAAATGCCAGTAGAATGCCATAGGGCTTCTTGCAAATTCTCCGCATCGCATAATTGAGAAAAGACAGTTGAAAACATTTTCTAACAACGGCGGTCTTATCTGCACGCAAAGACATCCCTCTTACCTTTAAATGTATTCCACGCACTGTCCCCTTTTTTTTCCACAATGCGTGAAACATAACATTTAAAACGGTTTTGAGTTGATGCAGAGGATCTTTTGTTGACTAGCCTAATGTTGTGATACCAGGAAACTTTATTTTTTTAAAAATTAAAATTCATTTTCATCACCCTGGAAGAAATATTTTTTAATGCAGAAATGGGTTACAAAATTCAAAAAAAAAAAAGTTCTTCAAAAAAAAAAGTACATTTCTATTTGAGTTGACTTGATTACACGGAGGAAATCAAAAAAGTTCTTCGTGCACTGCCCCTTTTGTAAGGAGTGATTTCGGCCTTTTCCCCTGACTGTTGAATAAGTCAAACAGAACGACTTTGAGAATAAATGGAAATTTCTTATTAATTTTGTGGAACTTGATTTCAATTTATGTTACAAAAATTAGGACCCATTTTACTATTTGTGGGCACGGTTCCTTACATTAAGAAATTAATTAAGAAAGATACAACCCTATCGATCGAAAAAATAAAAGAAAATTTATTGCAACCATCGAAGTCATTTATTTACGTTAAAAAAAATCGCTTGGTAAATGATTTCTGCGGGGGACGGAAACATTAATAAGCCTTTACAATATCTAAAAAGGTTAAGTTTTCTCGCAAAAAAAATGTATTGGATTTACAAAGCTGTTTTAATTATTAAAAATCACGCTTGCTTCAAATGGATATTTAAATAAATGGTTGTATTAAACAATTAAAAATTAGTGGTCTTTATATATAGAGTAAATAAATGAAATAAAATTATAGCGACTGGCCTTTAATTTTTAAAATTAGGAAAGATTCATTTCCTTTTGAAAAATGTAGTTAAAAGTGTTCATCAAAAAAAATCACAAAAATAGTTTAGGTATACACTTAATAAATATCTTACGACAAATCTAATAGTCAAATAAAAATCAATTCATATTTGAAATCACGCCGAGAGTAAAATGACACCCATGCAGAAAAAATTAAAGATTTTAATAAACACCTTTGAAGAATGGCATATGGCTCCCAACGTTGCGTAGGGGAGCGCGGTTGTGTTCTGAGCACAGAGGGAACTCCAGTGCATTTTTCTGATGATTTGTCTTAATCCAAAGGCCTTTTTGGATTTCAAAGTGATCCTCTTCCCGCGCACGTGATTTCCCGATCATATGCGGTCCATTTTTTGAAATGAAATTTGTCACGGCATGCAGCTGCAAACAGCCGGAGAAACCAACCGGAGGAGAGGGCCCCAACGATTCGCTCCGGCGAGCGCCCTCTTGCGGAGAGATCTGTTCTCAGAAGAGGCGTCCCATTTAGAAACGGCTTCATTTTATTTCAAGTCGCAGACCTGGCTGACACCATCGATGAACGCCCCCCCCCCACTTCCAGTTCCGCATTCGTTTTTGATGCTGCCGGGCGTTTTAGACTGGATTCTCAAAATAAGCATCCGATATAAACACTGACTACCACTTTAAGAAGTGAAAAAAAAAAAAGTCACAGAAATTTTTAAAAACTGATCTATTAAAAGTACAGTTGCGGAAACGTTTCGAAAAACTATCATCTTTTACTTTTCACTAATTATAACAATATAGCCTTTTATACTTCTAATGGTGTGTTAAAATGAATTATTGCTTTCAAGGCTGCAATTTTTTCAAATGCTGTATTGTTATTTCAGAATTAAGGTAGTATTTCGTACTATTATCTGCGTCATATGCTTTGAAGAATTTTTTTAAAAAAACCAATAATAAAAAAAACATTTATTTTACTTTTCTGATGATTGAAAGAAAAGATGAATTGGAATTCCTTAAGTTCCTAAACCCATTAATGAAAATTATCTCTTTTTAATGTTGATAAAGTGTAGTAAGTGTCAAAGTTTTACTGTCATAAATAATGAAAATATTTGGAGAATGGCGGAAAGGCAAGAGAAGGCAGTTTGAACAAGGTTGCCATTGGATCGGGATCCAAACTGCAAGACTCATCCCACAACGACTCGGCGTAGTTTAAAGAAGAAAAGTTAAAAATCCAAACGGCACCGAGCTTTAAACGATTTTAAAGAGATTTTGGAAATAAAAGAATCGATATAGTTTTTTTACTGAAATAAATTTTTTTTTTATTTAGCTTGGAAACGGCTCACATATAAATTGTTATCAATCTAATGCTCATTGAAATGAATTCCACATAATTCAATGTGCATTAGAGTATTTCGTTCCCCCTCCTCCGGAAATGAGAACAAAGCACGCGGTTCAACTTCATGCAAACTACCAGACAACATGGGTTAGATTTAATATGAAGAAAATTCACATTTTGAAATCTTCCTCTTCTGTTATAGAGGTAAAACTACTATAATCAATGTGAATAAACCTAATTGGAAGAAAAAATTAGGTTTTTTTCTTCTGAAATTTGTAAAGAAATGGCCACCGGAAAGAAATCCATCCGATATAAGAATAGATGCTCTCAATCTAGATTCTTCTCATTTGTCGGCGGAACTCGAGTCAGTCCTCGGCTGCACGGCGTCCGGCACAGAGCTCCTCTCGTCCGACCGGACGGCCCTCGCTGCGAGAGACGGGTTTACGAGTCTGCCAAGTTGTGAGTTTCGCGAGCCGTCTCCCTCGTCAGCTGAAATATGTTCTCCTTTCCAGAAAGGCACCGTAAGGTTATTTGCGGAACAAAGTGTTACGAATGTGAATTTCGAAAGCAACCGAGGCGAACCATTTGAGCCATCGGCAGTGTCGGAATGAAGGAAGCCCTCGAACCGGAGTATCCGGGAAGGAAATCGAATGAAATAATTGAACAAATGTGTGACTCAAATAGGTTGGCGTGACGCTACCTCTTCCGAACCGCCCGTCTCAGATCCGAATGTTGCGGATCCACACCGAGCGTGAGTTCCCACACTCGCTCAACGGATGGGCGAATGTAGCAAGCGGATCCTTGCATCATCATCAGGCTTAGCAAATACTATCGAAAGGCTTTTACAGAGTTCTGTTGACAATCGTATAGAACAGTTTGAACTAGTTCTAGCCGCTTTTTGGAGACTTGCTGCGTCCCTCGGTTGAATAGTTGCTGACATTTTCGATTACATGTTTTGTGCCACTTGGTCTTAATGTCTTTAACATTCTCATTTGGTGGACGTAGAACTCGCCCTTCTTACATTGTGCTATGTCATATGTTTCCAAGGCATGTGCCGCTCTGTTTTGTTCAAACTTAATTGGTCCGCATCCGCTTGCATTCACTTACTTCACACGAAAGTGCAGGGATGTTTCGAGATGGATGCGCTTTAAAACATTTTTCATCGTTGTCTGGTTCCAAGTGCGCCAAGATTCGATAATTGCATTGGAGCAATGTCTTGAATTCTGTCAGTAAAAATCAGGAAACGGATTCTTACTCAACATGGAAGCAAGAGAGAGAGGAAGGAGGCTTATTTTCCGGCTTATGCTCCTGAATAAATTCTTAGCTTGTGCCGGGTTAACAAAAGTCAAAAGCACGAATATCACAAGATTTAAAATATATATATAAAATAAAAACTGCCAGACTTAAACGAAAAGCCTGCTCTTTGCGACAACCCTGAATGGTTGAATTAAAAAAAAACCAACATGGGCTATTAGAATTAAGCACTGGGAGAACAGTTTACAAAACAGTAAGCAAAAGTCAAAACAAGCAACAAAGAAAATTTATTAAAAAAATTAGAATCTGCCAGAATCAACCAAGAAAGCAACAACAGCCTTCACTTTATTGCAACCCTGAATGGAAAAATCACAAATCCAATCCAATGACAACGCAATACAACCCAACTTCGCCCGAAGAGAATCTCTAGCCCAACTTTCGCATCTGGATCAACAACAATGCGAAAGAAAAAGTCAGTATGAAATATTAGTAGAAACTAAAAAAATGATACGAACTTTACTTCAACAATGAAATATATTGTTGTAAAATACGCTTAAAGTATATATTATTTTTAAAAAAATGGATTAAAAATAGAAAATTGGCGTAGAAAATAAAACTTTTGGAATTTAAAACTGGTGCATTTTTTTTCAGTATATTTGGAAGTTATCGCAAAATTTCAGTTAATTTTTCATAAAATAAAATTCTCATTCAAATCTCAAAAAAAATCTCTTTGAGATGCATATTTTTATCTCCCAAAGTCAATATAACTTTGGGAGGTAAAAATGTGGTATATGTGGATCAAACGGTCTGGCCTGCAGTTCACCACTAAACACCCTTGTTGTAAATTATTCACGACTAATCATCTTTAAATGAAATACCAAACGAATCTTTTGTAAATAACATACACTTAACGTTAGCCCCCCCCCTTCGCAAAATATTATTTAACTTCAAATTTTAATAGTGAGGTTATCACAATTTGCACGAAGTTAGATGTTATATTCATTGTGCTCCATTTAATAAAAGTTTAATAAAAGGGAGAAAATGGAACTTCGCTTTCAGGAGCAAACGATTAAACTTCAACTAATCTTGCAGCAGGCTTGCAGTCAAAGCAAATACATTAAAAAATATAAACGCAGAGAGAAAAATCATTAAGCACAAAATATTTAAATGTATTATAAAACATATTTGCTGATTTATCTGAAAATTTAACAATAAAAATTTCTCTGATTCCATAAAAAAATTTCAGGGCACTTAAATAAGAAACCAAACTTAAAAGAGCAACCATATAACAGCTTTCAAAAACGTGTTTTTTAACAATTCTTCACAGACTGCTTCTGAAACTATATTTCAGCTGTAATTGTCCCAGTATTCAAATCATTTTCTACGGCATGCTTGTCAAAATGCCTGTTCAGCATTGGAATATAAAAAGAATGCTCATAACTTGTTCGTGGGCAACGAATGAAGATGTGAGTAACAACAATCAAAGCAACTTGGATTTTATTCAAAATGCTACCGCAAATCTTATCCATCAAGGCAATGCAAAATATACTTTAAAACGTCTTTAAAAGTTAAATAAATCTAGATTCATGTATTTTAGTTAAAGTAAACTGTTATAATTGAAAATATAAATTTTAAATTATTAAACGGCTTAAAAAATTACTTTTGTTCAAGAATATTTTCAGAAATTATTGCGAAAAATTTTAAACTTCGCCTAATTTATAACTAAAAATCCGAAATTTTGCTTTGAAGTGCGCCTCATTTCAAGGACAAAATATGTAACTTCTAAATCAAATGGTTTGCTCTGTAAAAAGCCAACGCACAAGCATTCTTCGTTATTATTGAAACAGGTGAACGTTTTATTTTTATTGTTTTGAGAGTCTTGTTCTCCTAAAACCTGCACAAAGTAGTCCGATTAAATTGCGATTCTTTGCAGAGATTTCATTTCTCGAAGGGCTCTGAGGCTTAGATGGGGAGGGGAAAGAAACGAATTTGTAATTGCGTCGCCCTTGATTAAGATTTTAAAATCCAGCGGAATTTTAAAAATACGTCACCAACAAAATAGCGATTGGATGTATTGTGATTGGAACTCGTGCATTCGGTTCTTTAAAGAGTGTTTCATAAAAAATCTATTCACCGATTTCGGCTCCTTTTTGCTCGCATAGAAATCAGATTTCTGCTGTGATGCCAAAAGGTTAAAACCCATTGTCGGTTATTTCCCCTCCGTTGCACTGAAGCACTCGTCGCCCGGATTCTGAAGATCTCGGTCAGAGCAAAGCAGAGCGCGCGCTTGATGACGAATGAAGGAAAAACATCAAAATTTATAAAAGTTTAATAAAAGGGAGAAAATGACAACGTGAAGGTTTATCAGTTTTTTTTTTTTAATTTTGAGTGCCAATAGATTTTTTTTGAGGTGGGAGGGGGATGCGATGTGCTTCGAAGTCAGATCGTGATCGGTTGAAAGTTTCTGCCCAACCTTATATTGAAAAAGATTGCGAACTCCCTCGGATCAGCGACTGTATTTTTCAACCATAAACATGGCCCTTTCCTTTGGTCAATGACATTATATTAAAATTCATGAAGTTTCTGTTGAAATCTGCATTACCTTAGTATTTTGCCTCATTATTAATCCATTGAAAATATCTTTGCTTTCCTATTGTGTCACTTTTTTACTTTGCCCATGTCAATCTTCCCATCGACCAGCCTTACTGGCCTTCTTAGACACACTCTAGATTTCTGAAAACTCATAAAGGCATACATTTAGAGTCACTTAACATTAAAACAAAATTACACGCCTCATATGATGGAGCCGAAAGCCCATTCAAAAAATGAATCCAGCGCAGTATTTTAGAGAACCCGATAGGAACGATTTTAAAAGACAATATCTCATTTTCTTTTCGTTTAGCTTGTTTCTCTTAAAACACGGGGTTCTGAGCCAAATACGATGTTCAATCGTTTTATTCTGACCAACATTATGCTTTAAAGAAATGCCGCAAAGAAGAATAGTGGCAAGACAAAGAATTTGCTGAACAGTCATTGCGGGCGATGGAAGCGCTTGCGTTCATTTCCCAGCTCTGTTCATCAGTCTTGCCACTGCATGGTTTTCACCCGTCGGAACTTGCGTTCCTTTTCTCTGAGTGAATAACTTCTATATTGAAGAAGAATTTTACTCAGGGCGACTGCATTTTTGATCACTCACCAATGTCTCTAAACTCGAAGAGGCGGTTCTTTAATGAGAAGGAATTCAGATTGAAATAACAGTGCTTATATTCATAAAAAATGTGAACAGATTTTTGAATGGTCCATGATTGATTCATTGAAGCAGTCACCTTTCGGCTATAACATTCGGGACGGTCGTAGAAAACCATCCATCTCTCAACAAGAAGTCGATGAAGAATGAGAGGGAATTTTCGGGATTGTGTCACTTGCGCTCAGTCTCATTAGCGCTAACTCATTAGAAGGTGTCTTTTGCACTCACATGGAAGGTTTACTGCGATTTAATCACCTTTGGCAGGAAAACTTGGCGTGCATCTAGAAGGGTTATAGAGAATGCACGTTTCCCGCATTGATAAGATTAAGTGACATAATTAAGGGTCCTTATCTTTGAAATATTCAATTTTTTTCTCAAGGTAAAACTGTAAAATTTTCTTTAAGAACGCTAGATACATTTTTAATAGTTTATTTTAGATTAGGGGTTAGGTAAATTTAGATGAAAAGGGGAGAGCGAAAAAATATATAAATCTAGCTCAGGGATGCACAACCTTTTCAGGATGAGGGGCCAAAATATGAAAAGAGATCATAGCGAGGGCCAAAAAAGCACATGAATGCTAAAAAATATTAAAAACGTGAAAACATTGGAGTTTTTTTATGGCAATATGCATGAATTACAATTATTGCTTTACTTATTTTATTCGTGCACACATTATGCAATAAATAAATGAATAAAACACAAACATGTTCCTTCATAGTAAATTTTTAAAGCAAATTTCGCTTTTTCTACTTATTGCTTTTATCAATCGTTTGAAATATGGTAACGGTCATTAGCATTTTTCCCACGGCAGCCTTTTAACGTTATAAGAGATATGGAATATCATTCTCACTTTGACAGTGCATGATTGCCATATGGCACACATTGTAAAATCGCCAAATTTTACATACAAAGATAAAAGTTATCATGTGGTACCCTTTTTAAGGCTTGAGCGCAGATGACACCCTCTAATGAGTTAGCGCTAATGGGACTGAGCGCAAGTGACACAGAACCGAATTTTCATCTCCGTTTCCGATCTCTTGTTTTCCGGAAGGCTTTTGTGAATGGCTTGACGAATCTGCTCGCGGGTTTTCGTTCCTCGATTGGATTCGCCGCCCTCCCTCCGGCTTCGACGAATGTCTGGGCATCGCTCATTGCTACCGTCGTCCGGAAGCGAACACGTGACAGATCGCAACGTTTTGTTTTGCGATCGATCATTTTTCGATCAATGCTCGGCAATAACAAAAGCAAGAAGGTGCAGAATTTGGACCATTATTCTGGGTGTCCGAATATTTACGGGGGGAGGGGGAAGGCAAAGAAAAATTGCTCTGCATTATTATTTCTTCGCAAAGATAATTTGATTTTACATTAAAAAAAGGGTTTTTGCTGAGTCGTCCGACCAGAAATACGCAGTGAATCCTAAAATTAAATTCGCGCAAGTCATTCGGCTTGTTTCATGCGAATAACAACTGCTATTTATTTGCGGTCGTTCACAAAATCAGGACGATAGGATTGGTGCAACGTCCCTTCCTTTCCATTTTAACCGCTTCTTTGCGCCTCACAGAAGCGGGAACACAAGGGAAAATGACCGCTCCAAGATCAATCTTGAGCCCCCTGAGAGCATTGTTGCGTTCCTCCTAGTAACGACACCCGGCCGTGGCTTCACCTCTCTCGGAAGAGTGCATACCATACCAGATCACGTAAAAACTGAGTACATTTTTTTTAATCAAACAGGTTACTAAAATTGGGGCAATCTCCCTGTATCGACTCTGATGATCCGAGAGAAGAACTCCCACGTATATCCCCGGAGAGGAGAGACATCCCGATGTTTGCTTTTCAGACAAAAAAGATGAAAGTATGCAACTCTAACACTCTGTGGAAATTCAGAAATGGTGGAATTCCTGGAAAAATACGCTTTCATCTATTTTATATGAAAAAGAAACACAATCATAACTCGCATCTATAAGAGTTAATCAAATGAAGAAACAAGCATTTATATGACCGAAGAAATGCAAACGTTTAAGATTCGTATCCATCTTTCAACTTAATTATTCGCTGGCCATTGTGCGTTTGAATTAGAAAGCGTTTTTGCTGCCTTTCTCTTTTTAAAAAAGTTTCCGTCGGTAAACAACCGACACTTTGTATTTCAACATTACTGAAAAAGAATCAACCGAAAGCACCCATCCTCACTTTTTGTTTACCTTTTTTTTTCTCTCCGTCTCCTTGGAACGACAAGGTCATCTCATCCTTCTCGCTTTTCATTGGCACCCGACGTCCAACCTAATCGGGAGAGACGTTTTCTTCGCGTTGCCACTCGTTTGATGTTCGCCTTTTCGTCGCTTCCCGTTTCCGAGTCATTGGCGCAAGGTTACGACAAAGACACGATGTGACTCCCTGTTTCAGAATTGTTATAAGCAAATTGATGGCAATGTCACTTGCGTCTTGCAAGTACACAACGCGTTTAAGGGGGGAGGGGGAGTAGACTCCTTTTCTTCCTCTATACCTTAAAGTGTGGAAGACACAAGAAGGAGCTTTCAGATGCAAGGTAGCATTTCCGAACTCATTAGCGGAAGGCGTTGCATTGTTTCTATCGGAGGTGTTATTTGCTCGTGCTCGGCAGAACGGCTGGGCAGAAACCGGGGCATTAAACGCCCATAAAAGTATGCAAAATCCCATAAACGCTTTCGCTAGCTATTGCTGAATACACGTTGCGTTAAATTCTCGCTTCATAGTTGAAATGAAGTGCGTAATATTCAGCAGGGCCGAGCAGAAACCGGGTCATTAAACGCCCATAAAAATATGCAAAATCCCCTAAACACTTCCCTTTGTTATTGCTAAGTGCGCGGTACGTTGAAATCTTGCTTTGTCTTTGAAATCCAAAGCGTGTCATTCTTCGGAAATCAAAACGTTTCACCTCAGGCATCATTAAACCATTCCTACAAGATGAATTAGTTGACTGAGGAGGATCGTAGAACTGGAGGGTCGCTAGTCCGAGTCCTTAGAGTCATCATGCGTTCGACGACCGTTAAACACACCAGATTCATGGCTCGTTACGTCCGCGTAAAGTGGAGCAGAAACCCGCGTGGCTGCGGTTCGTAATCCTCTCTTGCGGGCCGCGGAAAAGGCGCGCAAAATCTAAATAAGCAGAATGAAAGCCAAACTTTGAAGAAAAAAAATTCACTAAATTGCGCCGAATGGAAAAAGCCCACGACAGATGCGCACCTGAAATAAGCCGAATTCATAAGGTGCATAAAAGCTAATTTACAGGCTAGAACGGCCACTAATCGAAATGGTGCTATTGTCGCGCGATTCTTAAGATGATTCGTCTCAAAAGATACTCTGACTGACAGAGCCTGAGAAGGAGAAAGTAGCAACTCTACAATTCGGAATGAAAGGAGTTTTGCAAAATATTCGAAAGGTGATAAGGAATATATATTTTTATTTTCTAGTATTTTTTTTAAACGCAAAGTTTGCGTGGTTTTCATCAAGAAGTTTACTTACCTCAAAAAGCAGCGAGTAGCCATGAGGTGTCATTTTAATATTTTCTGCTCAACGATGGCTGCAACTCGGAAATTGTTTCCGCCCCGGAGCGCCCCGGAGGAGATCTGAAAGGTAGGAAACTTCCGCGAGTCATGAAGGAGAGCGCGCGGCTGTGAATATTGTCCGTGGAGAATTTTTAGGACAAATATGCTTAAATACTGTATGCTTTCGCACGGAAGATTTTTTTGAAAATTTAATTTTAATTAAAGTGTGAGGGAGATTTCAGGGTTTTCCGCTCTGACTTTCGAAATTATACTTTTTAAAGAAATTTTATATCATTTTCAGATTTAGGAAAATTATCCTTTTTTTAATATCAATCGAATTATTCTACAATATTCCCTTTATTCTTGAGAATTAAAAAAAATACTTTTATACATAAATGCGGGCAGTATCTTTCAATGCCTCAATGAAATTCAAGCCGAATTCATTGTTTCCTTAAATATTCAGTCACTTGCTTTTCTTCCCCTCTTCAAATACAACGAATAGGATACGGCTCGTGCTTTCTTTCTTTCGCAACCTTGCAATGCATTCTCACTTCTCTGCATTCCTTAAACATAGGCCACTAAAGGAAAGGTATTAACATTTCATTCTAAAATTTCTAACGCACACCCACCCACATTTCGAGGCATGTGTCGAGGCTTCAGGCATTCCAAGCAACCGTAGTAGTTTCTAAAAGCATTGTTCGTATCCCCGAAGATTATTCTCGAGGATGAATCAAAGATAGCGATTAAACATCCCGAATGAACTGGAAAAAAAACCCTCCACAGTTCTTAACATTTTGACTCGAATGAGACCGAAATATTCTACTATGAAGTTGTAAATAAATTGTTAGATTTAATTATAAATTAACTAAATTTAATCATTAAAGTAATTTCTGGGTACTGTTGCAGACCTTTAATCCCTTAACTATTTTATCTTAACCCTTAACTATTAACACTCATAATATTAACTATTTTTATTAGCTAAATATCCACCTTTAGAAACAAATTAGTTCGTCGGGATTAATGAGTGCTAAAAAGTTCAAATATATATTTTGTATAAATTATTCTTAATAGATTTCATGACTATATATATATATATATATATATATATATATATATATATATATATAT
>JAOUZG010029365.1:2101442-2158102 GCA_026289955.1 Argiope argentata
TATATATATATATATATATATATATATATATATATATATATATATATTCAGGCAGACCCCTACTAATCCTCGTTCGATAAAGACGTTTCGCGTTTTCCCGCGTTCGCGCTTGCTATCTATGCGGTAAGTTGTTGCAGCCACATAACGCATTTTTTTTTTTTGGATATCTAAATTCCTTCTAGAGGGAATTATCTAACTTTCTGTTTCTTTCATGTCACTATGTTTTAATTCATTTCCTTATTCCTTGTAAACTCCACCTTGTAAACGTTTCCCTTTAACTTTAAATAAATTCTTTTAATTTTTAAGGAGTCTCTTCACCCTTCGTTTGCAATTATTTAATCTTAGTTTTGAAACCAAGCCCGTTGTGCAGCTCAGTAAAACAATGTAGTGGACTGTAGTTTTTAAAACAGTTTATTATAAAAGTCAACAAATATACAAATTAAATTATTAAAAGAATAATAGTATTTAAATAGCAACCTCGCTTAATAGGAGGTAAATGCAAAGTACAAATTAAATTATTTAAATAGAATAATATTTAATCACAACCTTGCTTAATAGAAGGTAGATGGAAAAAGTACAAATTAAAATATTTTTAGAACAATATTTAAATCGCAACCTCGCTTAATAGAAGGTAGATGTAAAAGTACAAGAGCTGAGCAGTTCGTCTCCTGCTTAGTAGAGGAGCAACTATCGCTGCGTCCGGCTCGCACGATAGCGTAGTCTAACTGATGGGTTTCCCCTTTTCGCCACCGTGGAAGGTGTTGGTAAGCGGTCAACTGTCGCCAAACCCAGGAAAGGTTGGCGGGCTGCGAAGTGAGCGTAAACACCCGTAAGTACTGAAAACCTCATTTCGGACGCGCCCCTCCGCAGGTCCGGATGTATCGCGGGAAAGAGGAGTTGCGTTGAAAAATATTTCCTCATTGCACCGATTTGAAGTGGATTCTCGTTTTGTGAGCGTCATAAAATTCCTGAACAGTTATTAAGAAATTACCTTGATGAGGAAGACAACATGGAAAATTAGGTAAATCCCTAAACTTGGGTAATCGACAATGGAATAAATGAGAGGACAAAATATTTGCAGAAACAATGAAACATGTTATCATTACTCTCTTAAAACATATTTCAGATACTAATAAAGTGTACAAAATCGTTGCATTAAAAAAATTGAAAAGATAATATTTTTAATTTTAAGACGAGATAGAAATAATTTTTGAGCTGCATTATTTCCTAAACGGAAAACTCTAAAATAACTTACTTAATTTTTAAATAATTAAAATGACTTCGGGTTTGATTTCCACTCTCTTTATGATGTTGTGCTCGTGATTCAGATATCAACTGATAAGTTTGAGAATCGCTAATACGTCGTCCGCATGATAATAGATAGCGACGAATGAGAAATTAATACACTGAGTATAGAATGCTCCATTTTTATAGGTAATGGTATACCATTACCCATAAAGATAGATCATTAGATAGATTTAATTTACAGTTAAATGCACGCTGCCATTCTTACAGTGTAAGTGACCAAGAGTCCTGAATGATCGAGGTAGTCCGACCATTTTTCGAGTTACTTTAAATTTCTGAAAATCCTGTCACTTTAAATTCATATACACCCCTGATGAAAAACTGTGTTTTTACCAACCCTTATATTATCAATGGAACAGGTTGAGTTCGAATATAGAGTTCTTTTTATCAGACGAAGATTCTTCGCGTTAACCATAAGGACTTGCATTATTTAGAATTTATTGATTATTCAAGCTCTTCTATAAATGTATAGAAAACCAAAACGGAAAGAAAGGGAAGTGCGAAGGCACTATCAGTTTTAGTGGGAAGCCTTTTTAACGGAAAAGAAAAAAAAAAAAAGCCCTTGCAACCACGGCAGGGGTTTGGTAAATGAACGACCTCGGTACTTTCTGAAATTTATACAGTGAATGATCGTTGAACCATTCATGAATTAAAAGGATCCCCTTTTTAACTGCAATCATCCATTAGAGAGGACATCACTTCCAGACTCCTCGCAGTTTCTATGAAAGGTGAACCACACGTGCAGTTAACGCCACCTTTCGCTACAACACTAAATTCTGAGAAGAACTGCTCAAATAGGGTTTTCAACGGCCTCAAAATGGCCGAGCATTCCTTGAAGTGGGTCAGCACCTCTCTGAAGTCGCGTGACTCTCTGAAAGGATCGCATGCATCATTGAAATCGCTCATTAGAAACTGCAACATATTCGTCAGTGCACAATCGGGCGAGTCTATTAGTATTCTCAGGTGGGATTTGCTGGTCATTGGGATGAACATGTGTTGTTTTTGTGTGTTGTTTGGGTGAAGTAATATATTTCCTTCAATAAATATCAAAAAACAGTGATTATTACAAATTTTCAAATAATGTTTAAGTTTTTGCTTTCATTACTTTTTTAAGACTAAAATTACGTGCAATGAATTAAAGATTTGTAAGGCTCTTTTTGATTTCTCGTTGCATTTTTTTCCCGATAGTTAATTTAAGAACATTATTTTGAGGATAATGAAGCGTAAATAATCAAATGAGGCGGTAACTTAGAAGGAAAAGGCGGATTAATTCCAAAAACAATCCTGGAGTCTCACTCATTCGTTGAGTGGATTGCTGATGAAGATTTAATCTTTCATCTAAAAACCTCGCTCCTAAATTTGCACTAAATTTATCGAAACAGCGAGCACCGTGAAACTCCGGGGGATTTTCCTTCCATTCTTCCCCTTACCTCATGATTTAAAAATAGAAGATGCGATAACAGCACGTCTAATTACTCGGATGATTATCACCTCATTTCTACTGAGTAAACTCCGGCTTTGTAATTCTGTTTCTCCTGACTGTTTGAAGCATCCCGCTTAAAGAATATACCCCTGGTACAAGATCAAGCACAATTTCATCTCTTAAAATTCTGGCACAAAAAACCGTTTTGCATGAGCTCTTTCTTAAAGTTTTTCATCGTTCATTGGAGTTTTTTTGATATTTATTAACTCTGATTTGATAGCAATTGCGGATGACAGCCTTTGATGCTAAAAATCCAAAATTTTCCATTTCTATCAATCAAAAATTTCCCATTTCCAGTTTAACAAAGAAATTTTTTTATTTTAGTTACTTTTTTATTAAATAATTACAGTTAATACAAATATGTATATACATATGACAGAATAACACTATTAAGTGGCATTTTTTTCTTCTAAAATTTATTGATTTTCGCAAGAATTGAATTCGCATGCTTCACCTCCCCGTGAAAAATACTGAAATCATCGCATTTTACCAATTGAGCTACTGACCGTCGATTTGAATTTTCATTACAAATTGCTAAACCTCTAATTAAAAATGAATTCCATAAGAAATGAATTAAATTTAATGCATGAATTAATATTTGTAAAAACTGCATTAATATCAAGTGTCACCCCTTTGATGTTTTACAAAGCGTATCCAAGTTTTAAAAAACGAATTCGAACTCGAGTGGATCGATGCAAAGTATTTTATTAACGATTGAGAATTTGAACAAGTTATGTGTAGGGAGAGTGGGAACTAATAGTAGGAATGGGGTCAATTCACGGTCACGTGCTAAACTAACCGCTTCTGTCCTATCTTCAACCGTTCTGCGCATCTCGGGAAATCTGTCGATAGCGTGGATGAAATCATTGAATGTTACAATACCCGAATAATTAATAAAAACTTCCTTTTTTTTTAAGGATTGAAATTTTGAATTATTTTTACCAACTTTTCGTATCAATGTAATTTCAATTATTATATTAAAATGGTAATTATTATTTTTGCCTAATTCATTAATATCGCTTTTGAATTAATTTACTACCCTTTTATTCTTTCCTTCCCTATATCCCTTTTTTTGTCCAAAAGATACATTTTGAAAAAGGGCTATGGCAGTGTTTTTGAAAAATTATATATTTTCTTTTTTATTTTGTTTTTAAATATCATTGAATGCTAAATTTTATGAATATAGTTTTTTTTAATAATTATTACTCTTAGATAAGTTAAGACTTTGAAACTTACCAAAAAAAGTTACTGCATTTTTTCTCAATTAATGATTTTTATTAATATTAGGATCTTGATGTTTTCAATTTGCTCAGAGGAAAGAATATAGAATTTAAATTTTCATATGTTGAATACATTTTGTGTACAATATCAAATTATGAAATATAAACGGTATAGATAACATTTTTTAATCTATGCAACTTATGAATCATTTTTTTTATTTAATCAACTTATCAATTCGTTTTAATTTATAGAAATCATTAAAGGACAAACAAGTAAAATTAAGCCATCATAGTTTTATTTACAAATTACGAAAAATACAAACAAAAAACAATTTATAATTTTTTGAAAAAAATATTATCAAATGGAAGTTTTAGTGTTCTCATCTGTCAAGAAAAATTGAAAAACTATTTATCAGCATTTCTTTTCTAAACGCTTATAAAGAATATAAACATAGAATGAAATGAAATTAATATAAACATGAAATTAATTTTAATCAACAGAAACATTCTAAATACTAAACAATAATTTTTTATCACCACTAAACAATGTCGAGCAATATAATTTTTAGGAAAATGTATTTTAAAATTTTTAAGTTACATTGAGGAAATTACAATGAACAATTATGAAATAAAACAAAAACATACAAAAAATTCCTCGTCGGATGTGCAATGGTGAAATGAAGCTGAACTGCTCCTGAAGGCATTGCGACCATCACATCATCTTTTACAATAATTGCTTCCTTATGAAAACTGGAAGTCATTTGCTGCTCTGTTGGATTGGTAGGATTCGCATAAGAAATTCAGTGCAGTCAGTAATGACTCTGGGGTCTATTTTCAAAACCAAACTGTTTTGACATAATTTCAATAACTATGACTTTGGAGAAAATATAAGTAACAATTTCAACTTTTCATTCAAAATCTTTGTTACATAATTAAAACACCTTCAAACAGTTGAATCAGAAATTTCAAACAAAATAGGTAAAAATTTATTTGAAATCCCAGTAATTAATTTAACAAGGAACGGAACATATAAATCAACTGGATGCTTCGACATATTTAATTTTTGAAGATCTGCTTAAGAATTAAAAAAAAACATATATTAAGAAAAACCTTTCTTTAGTGAAACATGCCAATGCCCTCATTTTAACATCATTAACAAAAGTCTCAGGAAGGAATCTTTTTTACAGAATCCTGAAATTTTCGTAGCTCATTTTACAAATTGTTGATATCGTCAATTATTTCACAAAAAGTTATGTGGAAAAAAGTTAGCACATTAAAATGAAATCAGAACATATAACTTTGCTTAGTAATCAATTCATTTGCATTTATGTACTTAACTAAATGACATATTTTTTCAAAACATTATATATTCATATATATTACTAGCTGACCCGGCAAACGTTGTTTTGCCATATAAATAATTTCCTAGTAATTTATAGTGTAGACCAAAAATAGCTTACTTATTGTAAGTATGTATGTATGTTAGAATGTGTATATTGTATTTATGTAAGAATGTGGCATATGCGTGAAATAAGCATGGAGCGCTGTGAACGATGAGGGAATATAAAAATAACAAAAGGCAAACATTATTTTTAAGTTATTATAATTTATTCCTTAAAATTAAATATCATTAATTAAACAATTACGACAGTAACACTATTAAACAATATCAATCTCTTAATGCTATAGCGTGAACAATATTTTTTGTTAGTCCATCTTTAGCTAACACAAACAAACTGGATGGTTTACCCACTCGAGAGCATGCCACGTATAATTGTCCGTGTGAAAAACATGGTGTTCTCAAATCTAATCCACAAACAGACATCGTTTGACCTTGGGATTTGTTGATAGTCATTGCAAATGCCAATCTAATCGGAAACTGAATACGTTTGAATTGAATTGGCACATTTTTAGGTATAATAGGAATCCGTGGTATGAGTATATTTTCACCTCTGAATTTGCCATTTAAAATCCTGGCTTCCCGTACCCGGCATTGCTCGGGTAATGGAATTAGTGGGGGATAACAGTGCTACGTGCACTTAGTTACGAAATTCCTCTATAATAATTACTTATTGTCTATAATTTTTTCCTAATTTTGGGAGGGTCCCGGCGTCCCTGGATTCCTTATATATACGCCCTTGTCCTTACCGATCCTTAAGGATGCTTTTAAAGTAGTTATTTTCTTTTCAAACGCAGGCCATCTACATTTTATTGTTATACTTGTATTTAAGCAAGAACTTCTTTGTATACAACATTTTTTGGAGTTTTTTTTTCTGTTGATAAATTTATTAAGCTGCTAGATGAACTGACTCGGGAGAAAGCTACATAAAATTGGCCGTTTGAAAAACATTCTCCTCTTAAATTGATCCCTGCTACTTTTAATTTCTGTCCTTGTGACTTATTAACGGTTATTGCAAAGCAAACTTTTACGGGAAACTGCACTCTTCTAAATTCAAAAGGATAGCCCGACGGAATTAGTGGACTGCGAGGTATTAAAACCAACACTCCTCGAGCACATCCAGTAATAATCGTAGCTTCGATGGTTGTATGACAGATGCGTACAACTTCTTTGCGTACAGGTCGTAAAAGTATAATATATCATGTGTAGCTCTTTGAAAAAAAGGGGGAAGGGAGTAATTAGTCTAGGTTTGTTAAAACTTATGGTATTTGTTGGCAAGAGTATTTGGCGCGGAAAAGTATTGGCCTTTTAACTAAATTTTGAGGCTTAAACACAAAGAAAAAACTTTTGTATTTGTGTGCATGTAATGGCTCTGTACAAATAAGACCAGAAAAAAAAAAGATTTTTTGTTTTGTTTTGAAATTTTAACTAATGAAAAATTAATAGAAACATTGACTTTTTTTCATGATACCTTTCTAAAATTTTACAATAAAAATAATTTTTACAATATTTTAAAATTAAAAAAATTTAATGATATCAAATTTTTTACCGTATTATTTTTTTCATACTTAATATGTATATCAAAATTTAAAGTCTAAGAACGTTTTGTGGTGGGGACAATTGAAATTTTCATCAATCATTAATCTTAGCTTACTAACAGGATGGCGAAAGGTGGAAAGTATAAAATATACGACTAAATATATTAAGAACGCTTGCAAGCATTATTCCTTCAGAGTCAAACTATACTTAACATAATTCTTAAATAAAAATCTATGAATAAAAAAATCTAAAATAACAAAATTCAATTCTAAAAATGTGTCACTGAAGTGCACTTCTCCAAATATTAATTGTACTTTCTCAAAAAACATCTTTGTGTTAAATTTATTATCTCTACGTTCAAATGTCTATGTTTTAAATAGGCAGATAGACGCATATATATACTATTCACTTTTATTTTTGGAAGAAAGTCTTATTTTGTGAATTAAAATTTTTAGATTAAAGTCAGAATATTCTACATTTGAATTTTTGAATAATTTTAAACGAAAAATTTGAAGATACCTGTCAAATTTAAAGCATAAGCTCCTGTGTTAGAAATTCATTTCTCTCTCTCTCTCTCTCTCTGTGTGTGTGTGTGTGTGTGTGTGTGCGTGCATGCGTGTGTGTTATCTGAAAGTTTATTAAGTTCCTGAAACAGTTTTTATGTTATTTTATAAATTAAAATTGAAATTCGGGATATTTTAACTGTAACATTACAAGAAAATTGCGTAATAATATGGTAGAAAGCCCTTTTTTGGTACTTTTTTAAAATTTTATCCATTTACTATTTATTTCATTTTTATAATATGGCACTGTACTGAATATTATTTTAAAATATTCTGAGTGAGATTTCTTTTGTCTTTCATGACATTTAATTGAAAACCCTGTATTCTCTTGATTTTCCGTTGATGCTGTGAAAGTAGAATGTTTAGGAAGCATATGAAGAATACTTATAATAACTATTAATCACTAAATGCATATGCAGATAAGTAAACATAATATTCTAGTTAGATAAAGAAGTACTTAAATATGACAAATCTCAAAAGAAAGTGATTAGTCAAAAAAAATTTAACTTAGAAATGTACACCTCAAATTAAAAATTGAAAAAAGAAATCGAATAAATCTGGGAGAACAGAAATAATAGTTTGAAAAATTGGGAAATGCAGGGAAAAAATTCTTACTGTGATGTGTAAATTAAAATCTTAAAATTTATTTCGGTAAAATGTTTTTTAATATTTTTTTTTATTTTACGATGACAAACAGAAAATTTTAAATATGTCATGGTACTTCCACTTTGCAGCTGATTTTTTAAAAACTTATATGACATGGAAAATTAAAATCCGTGGATGAAAGCTTTTTTTACTACTTACGGCAAATCAAGAATAGCTTTTGTATTTAATTCCTTCTTACAAATCATTTCAATAATATTAACCTCATTTATTTATACTTCCAACTTAATAAACCACTTATATTTAAATAACATAGATTTCAGTGTCCAAACCTATTGAATTAAACAAATGAATCAAAAAGAAACAAAATCAAAACTAATGAAAACGAAACTCTTTCGTTTAATGCAAATCGTGGAATTTATGTAAAGTAAAGTATTTTCTAAAATCTAGGTTATTTTTTCGAAGGGGATGCAGTATTTATATGAGAAGAAATTCATTGATTTTTATCATACATTTTTGACTAAATTCATCTAAAAGCAATTCATGTTTCATCGGAAACAAAGTGGAAACTTTGTTTAATGAATTTTAAAATGCACTATACTGTATTAACCATTAAGTCATTAAGTATTCCAAATTGAGTTAAACACCATGCTAACTTTCGCCAAATCTGACACTTTTAAGATAACGTTTAAAATGTTGCAACCTCTTCTAGAAGTGATCCTTTAACAGTAACAAAACCGCCTTGGAAACAAGACCGTTGATTGACAGTTTTACGACTGGTACGCACAACAAGTGTACGCATCTGTCCTACTACGGCTTCGATTACATACTTATTAAGTCTAGTCATTCGTAGTCTGGTGTAATAGCATAATTTAGGTGGAGGAAGGTTTCGTAGTTGCATTACTGGTGTCCCAACTTTCAGGTGAAGTATGCGAGGTGGAAAAACTGGAATGAATTCATAAGACGCGTAATTTTTGCAGGATTGTTTTCAAAATTGATCAGGGAGTGCCAAAGCAATGCCAAATTATACAAAAAAAAAATTTAGTCTCATTTTTATTTATTAATGGATTAGATTTGTAATGTTGAAGAGGAAAACCCAATAAACGACAAAATAATTTTTAAATGCGCAATTTTCTATCAGATTTTTTCAATCTTTCACACGATTTTGAAAAATTTATCGAATTTTATGTAAAAAAAATTTGATTGAGTTATCTTGAAAAGTTTCGGCGTAATTCAATAATAAAACGAAATTTTGCCTCTTCGTTAAAAAATTCGTCAAAAATTCAGTTTTAAAAATTCGATTTTTTAAATTATATTGCAGAATACTATATCGTATTGCCTTTCAGGAAACATATTTTCTGTATTTTTCCAACTAAGCGTCTATTTTACAGGGCCGTTCAAGAAATAGACCCGCCAAAATGGACCTTTTTAAAAAAAATCGATATTTAATTTTTGCGTCAACATTTCGTAAAATAAATGATATCTCCGCGGTCTACGATAAAAAGTCCATCCGATTCCACAGCGATATTGAGTATAAGTTGAACGGACGCGTAACGATGGCAATTTTAAAAACGCGGTTTTACTGGACGAAAAGGTACTCATGAGCGATCGCTTCTCCGGAAGGCCGGGTTTCACTCGGAAAATAACTTTACAGGTTTTAATTTCACAGAAATTAAGGGGTTTTAATTGATTTCTCCTGAACTAATTGATATTTCGGGATGAAAAATAGATGTTGCCGATTCTCATAGATACCGGATAAGCACAAAAAATTTCATCAAAATCGGTCTAGCCGTTTCGGAGGAGTATGGCAACGAAAACTGTGACACGAGAATTTTATATATTAGATAGATAAGTAACATTTTATTAGATTAAGAACACTTTTAATACAATACATCAATTGTAAATACTAGTTACAGTCAATAAAAAATTCGGATTTTCAGTATTTTATAAAAGATTCATTTATTTAATAAATCATTAAAAAATTATTCACTTCCACCCAAGCTAGAATTACAGAGGTTGTCAAAGCTAATAGGGATATTTTCACAACAGAAGTTTGTTTACTTACACCAATTAAATTTAGATAAGATTTTGTTGTAAAAATGTTATATAATATTAATGCAAACATTTTAAAATATTCTAAGCATATTCAAAATTATCAGAAAATTTCATCAAATGTCAATACAGAAAATTAAAAATGCACTGACGATTTTGTTTAATTGTTCCACTTGTTTTTGACAAGAAATCGCTTACCGATTTTTTTTTCTTCGAGAGGGTTTTCTAAAAAATTAGTGGAACAGCTTTGGGTTTCAATTCTTTGTATTTAGTAAATAGAAATTCAGTGAATGAATTCTTTAAAATAAACGGCAACTATCACCGACTTCGAAAAAGGCTTACAACTTTCTATTTCAAAGCTAACAACCCAAGTCAGGAGTATTGAAAGGAGACTAAAAAATGCATTTTATCATGGCACTAGCGAGTGTTTCGCATGAAAGCACCCAACAGCTCCTCAGTATTCCATCATTTAACATTAATAAGAGAAAGGAAATGACTCATAATTATAACTACAAATGTAAACAAAAAATCCGCTTCATACTTGGTGGAACGCGTTAACGGCAGACTCATCGATGACCCTTTGCGGGAGTAAAATGTAATGGGAGTAAAGAGTAAAATGCCATGCTCAGAAGTACTTACCATGTGACTTTTACGCCACATGAATTGACCCCATTGAAAAATAATAAATGAGATGGAACAAATCGAAATCTGTGTAGTCTTATACTCTAATCGAGAAATTTCTGTTAAAAACAAATTCAGAAATTGTTTTAAGGAAATACTTTTGTTTAAAAATTCCATTCCCCATTTCCTATAGCATAAAAGAAAATGAAAGAATCATACTTCATAGAAAATGAACTCATTGGAAAAAATGGCATATAACTGCGTGATAAAAGCAACGGAGGTGAAAGCAAACTTATTCCTAAGAGTTTTACCGCGTTGAGTTGGCACCGTCGATTCGTTGTTTATCGCTTGTGAGTTAGGACGTGTCCAAAATTTTCATTAAGGACACTTTACAAAACATTTTCAAAGACTCCCGGATCCGATCGGAAAAGTTTTGTTTCTACACCGCTGAACCGTTTGCCTTGGAAAGACGTTTGAGAGAAAAGCACGTAAAGACAATCAGTTCCCACTCAATGCGGTTAAAATGGCGCTCTTTCAAAAAAAAAAAAAAAAACGAACATTTCCTGGTATGCGGAGAGAGAAGTTTGAGAAATATTATCTAAACTGAAGCCGAAAAAAAGAGTCCGTGTCTTAATTATGCAGCGTTGAATCCGACTCGCCAGCATCGTTTCAATCCTCTAATTGTAGTCCTTTTTCTTTCTTCCCAAAATGTTCGGACTTTTTTAAGGTCGTCGATGTGTTGATAGGGAGGAGGAAGGGGAAAAAAAAAAAAAAAAAAAAAAAAAAAGGTCGCTTTCGTACGGCGGCAGTTAATTGTTACATTGAAATCCACTAAACGGACGGAGATCTGGTGGATCGAGTTACTTTCACTACTTTGCAGTTGCCACTTTTACTTTTAAACTTTGAAATACTACGTCGTAGTTGGCGATAAAAATGGATTCGACGACTGGCGCTTGCAAGCAGGTGGCAGAACCATCTGTTCCCGTAAATTCTGCGGCTTTAGGGGAATACAATTGACCGAAAGGCAGGCAATTCAGCCTTATTCTCGCATGAGTGTCTCAGACGGAGATGCACAGTTTCGGAAATCCTCTCTTCTCAAAAAAGTCTTCAAAATGTCGGATGCAGGAAAACTGGTTAAAGTTGAAATGTGCTGTGAAGGTAAATGAAAAATTCTTTTCATTTTTAAGTCATGGATTGAATTCTCTCAGGTTGAACTATAAGTTAATTCGAAATATTAAACATGGTATATAACATTTAAACAGTTTTGAAACTTTTCCGTATCATCTATTTCTTGTAAAACTGAGATATGTGTCACTTTTTGAGTGTTTTTTAACTGTAATATCTGCTTTATAAGTTAATTTCAACGCCTTTTGTTTTTAAAAAATATGCAAATACTTAATCAAAATAATCTTTAGGTATACATTTCAAGCCCATCCGATATTTTTTCGAGACAAGGTCAGTTTCAAATAAAAATTTATACAAAAACCAACTGGATATAACGGGAAGAACTATAAATTACTTTTAAAATTCAAATCATTTTCCGATGAATTTGCCAAAAAAATAATACCAGAAAATTCAGCAAATAGGCGAGATTTTTTTTTTAACCTTTTCCGTGTATTACATGTTGCTCTGACTGTGGCTAAAAAAACTTAATTATTTTTTTCTCACTGCACAGCATTGCTTCCGGCCGGATCTATTATGAAATCTCCCGGGCCAGCGCAGGTCCCCTCTCTTCGTTTCGTGGGCCCTCACACTTCCGCAGGTCGCTTCTGTCACGCGCACCGACACGAATGGCGTTCGCGTCTTTGTCTCATGGTTGAAATTTACAATCTTGTGACGGAAGCTGCAGGATTCCACTTGCTTATTCGGGAAAACAGCGGCTTTTGTATTTTATTGCTTTGTGAAATAATGCAAATGGACGTATTACCTAAGCACAATAGCCTTGATCCATAACGACAATTTTATAATAAATTTAACAAAAAAATGTAACTCTTTCGTTTGATTTTATTGGCTTTCCCTAGAATTATCGCTTTCGCGGATGAAAATCCCCTCCCTCGTTCATTTCAGGTTGCGGGTGTTTCCGAAGCATCCCCCCCCCCCCCAGAATCCGAGGGATTGGACATTATCCTTGCATGTATTTTTCTCGGGCCTCAATGCAGCACGAAACTTTTCGTCCTGTGCTCCCCATCTGCGCTACTCTCACCAGTGAGAGTCAGGAGTGAGAGTCTAAAGTATTGACCGCGTTGGTAGAAAATCTATTTTTCATCCTCTTTCTGAAAATATCTAAAAAAAAAAAAATTGAAAAATTGTGAAATTATAAAACTAAGAATTTTATAATTTCATTTTAAAATATATAAATGTAGCTTATATTTATATCTTTAAACTATATTATATAAATTCTACAATATATTAATGCGGCTATTCGTAAAAGTAAATCGGCAGTCAAAATACAAAATTCGCGGCGTATTCGATAGAATATTTAACTTTATAAAACTCATGAAACTAAATAAAAATCACTTCATTCAATTGGTTAGTGGAAAGTAGTTCTTGGAAGCAAAAAATTGTTTATATCATATAGCAGTCTAGTAAAAAGCATGCTTTTCAATTGATATAGCAAACATATCGAATGGAACAAATTTCTTTGTCATTACTTAATTTTTGTGAATCACCTAGCAATTTTTGAAGCAAAAAAAATCATTGCGAAAATTATTTACGAAATATAACATCAAAGACAAAAAAAAATAATAGGTTAAAACATGTTAATTTAATATATTGTCTCTCCTCATGAAGAGGATCTCGCCTTTCACGACGCGAATCACGCAGAAAATAAAATTTGGTAGATATATGCCACTGCAAAACTTGAAAGTCGCTTTTATTTTTTACCCTAATAGTAATGCTTTGCGTCATAAATTTTTTTTATAAATTTACAAAAATTGTGGGAAAAATAATACCACATTCCCATTGGTGCTGCGTTTAAAATGCAAATTTTTATTTTTCTGTTTTAAGTTGATACAAAAATTATTTTTGGAATGCAGCATTATCGAAAGATAGTATAGAAAAGACTAAAGCCTAGCTCAATTTTTAGTTAAGTAACATTCTTTTTCAATGAATCGGAAGCAATTTTGCTCCCAACTTAGCAAATGTATCAAATTTCAAACAGACTAATCGATCCACTTGGCATCGCTCGCACTCTGTTTAAGAATCTGGAAACTCTATCAAAAAATATACAAAATAAATAAATGAAGCTTTCCACCGAAACAGGGAGAACCAGAGGAGGTTCCCGGAGGTTGCTTTGCATTGTTCCATGCTCTATATTTTTTCTAAAAACTTTTCATAGATGAACTCTGATGTAATAATTACAAAGTAAAAAACACCATTTCAAAAAAATTAGCAAATAGAAATAAAATCGAAGTAATATGACTTTCTGGTTTCTTCTTCATCCGCAGCGCCGCACGAGAACGCTTTAGAAAAATCATACGTCCGTGTTTGCGGAAGTTTTACGTCTATTATGAAAGGAATTCATGAGAGCCACGCAGTCTGTATTTTTATCAAATTTATTCCGACATTAGTTGAAAACCGGAATGCATTAAAATTCAACATTTGGTCTGACAAAAAAGCCTTTCATCTTTTCAGGAATTAATATCACTCGCTGATCCGGCCACTGCAACGGACGGGCGTCATTCGCCGAGAAATTATTGTGCGCCCATTGCATTTCTTTGGTTTTTCCCGGGGTAGCAAATCCCATCTTTTTTAAATTTCCTGTTTTAAAAGAGCATGAAAAACTAAAAATATTTTTGCGCAGAAAAAAGAAGGATAAAATGATGGACTCAATGAAAATAAAATATCAAATACAGTTAGTTTTCATTAATGACCAGACACATCTCCGCTGTGTTTAGAGATTGTCAAAATGAAAGGAATGTTTAATTGGAATGCATCTTCCCGCAGTGGCTGCATATAAGTTATCGTGTCGTGGGACGGAGATCTGGAGTGACCGCTGCGTCACATTTTTAAAAGATCATTCCAATTATTATGTTATAGAAATTTAATAATTAGTATTAACTTCCTAATAATTATTAAATTGTAAGAATTTTGTAATGGTTCCTAATAATTATTTAATTGTAAGTATTTTTCAGTTTTGTGCCTTTCTACTCTATTTTTATATATGCTTAGTAGAGTTGAGACAAAAAAAAATATCAAGCAAATGTAAGCTTTGTATTTGAATATCATGTTTAGGTAGACGATGTCCATGTTTTACTGATTTTCCCCCCTCTCTCTTTTCGCAGCCATGCCCTTGCAGGTGATCATCAAGGGCATGACGATGGGGACGGTGATGTACAAAGTGAAGACGTCGGACAAGTGGTACCGCCGCAAGTACAGAGTGGACATACAGAACATGCGCCTCTCTTACGCGCCTTCCAGCAAGCCCTTCTGGAGAGGGAAAATCACTTCAGGTAAATGAGCGTCTGGGGGGAAGTCATGTTTGGGGAACAATTTAAAAGGTCTGAAAGGACACGTTTTTATTCGTGCTCTAAACAGCAGAGCTTTTCCATCGTGCTAGTTACGGCTTCATACTGTCAGTCAAGAATTTCGAATAATCAATCGATTGATGAGGGCAACTGAACTAAGAAAAATCAAAGATGTATTTATCTCCTCAAGGGAAAAGAATAAAAACCTTTAGATTAGCCTATCCAAGGTCCATTTCAAAAACAATTGAAAAAACTCATTAATTGTTCATTGTTGACAAATATTCCTCGGTGGTTCCCTTACACCGGGCATCTTAAGAAAGTGGAACAAGCGTTTATTGCCTTAACCATTGCATTTAAGCGCATATTTTCAACTGCAAATGCCAATAAAATAAGAGACCCACATGCCTGAATGTGCACCGGCCTTAGTGAAGGAGCGGATGAAAAATAAAACTTAACTTTTATGCATTAAACGATATTCCGAAAACGAGCAAATATCAGCGAGTAAAATCTCTCCGCAATTCATCTAATAAGAACCCAAAGTTTCATGCTTCTACCTGTGACATTTTTCGAGATACTTTAAAACAAATGTATTGACTTGGATCCTTTTTTCATACTTCTGAGCAGCTTTCCTTGTCGTTTCCAGGAATAATATGCATATCACGAAAATTATTAATTAAAAACAACATCAGAAAATAGAAATGCATTTTCTTTCATAAAATTTAAAAAATGATTAGCTAATGTGTGATTGCAGTGCTTAAATATTTATTCAAAATGGAAACACTTTTGGGAATTGTACAAAGTTGCATTTTTTGGGCAATAGACGTGCACATGTGATCGAGTTCATCACTTGCAGCTTGAAGGCAGGACTTTTACTGGAATTCGTCGGCAGAGATCTGGAGATCCTGTGCTGCCAAAACCAACTCCTCCCTCAGGTCCGATGTAATGTCAATCGAACTGATAGAATGAGTCGGCAACGATTCGGTATACTTTTGGACAGAGTGAAAACCACCAGGGAGTTTCTAAAAATGCCACATCGTACACTTAAAGGATATTACCATTGATTATGAAACGCAGATGTTAAAATGATTTTACGGATTCAAAAGTAATAATTTTGAATATTACAGTATAAGTGCCCACTTTTTGAAAGTACAAAACTTGTGATTGGAAGTATATATGTAGGTACAATACTTATGGAAATGAAAAGCAGTTCTACTTTTTTGGAACATCTTGTGTTATTTCTACTGCTTTTTTTTTTCAAATTTCATAGAATGTTGCTGTGTGCCCTGCTGTTCAAAATGTCAAAAGCTTGACTCATTTCGGCATTCGCAGGAAGAAGGGGAGGGGGGTTCTTCAACACCTTCGTCTCCATCAGAACCATCAGTATTTATTGCTTGATCTTGCTCATAAAAAGCGAAGGATTTCTCAAATTTACACCGAAAGTGAAGAAGCTCAACAAGCAACGCCGCTCTCCACAATTTTGCAAAGAAACAGAAAACTGAATTTTTTTTTCAGCCTCTCATGAACAAGATGGATTTTTTTCCTCCCATCGGAAAAATCCTCGGTGGCTTCATTTTCATATTAAAAGCAATTTTGTTGGAATTAATTTGTTGATCTGCTAACACTTTAACACTAAAAAAGCAAAACCTTTTATCAGCAAAGGCTGAATATTTAAATACTTTCTAAATCACCACATGATGAAATATCAAAAAAAAAAAAAAAACCCTATGTAATTAAAAAAATAATCATTAAGGAAAGATTTTTCCAATGTATCAACTTTTTTTTATTTTAGGCAATTACGGTTCCTTCAAATATTTAAATTGAATAAAAACGTTGCTTTACAGCTACTGTAATAAATTTTCATTTGGATAATAATTTGACTACTCTTCAGATAGTGAACAAATCCCCCCCCCGTAAAAATATGAGATGATCTATCTTTCCCAACATTATTAGCACATTTTTTTAAATGCCTAACTTGAATCAATAAAATTCGTTAAAATTCGTTTGTTGTATAAAAAATGAATAAGCTGTTTGCATTTCAAATTCAACGTTTCACAAACTTTCTTCAGTGCAGCTCGGATTAAAGAAGGGGTGGGGTGGGGGTATTACAGACGAAAATCTGCTGTCATTCTCCTCATAGAATGGTTCTTACTATCATGTAGAACTGATTTACTTAGAAAAATGACTTTTGTGTGAAAGAAATTGCATGTAGTTTAAAACAAATAAAGTAAAATAAAGGGATAATTACAAAAAAGCAAGACTCGTTCTCCCTACCCAATTTGCGGCAACAGAAATCCCGAACCAAGACTCGATTCCTGCCGCAGGTGTGAAAAGCGGAAGCGTTCCGGAGGACTGGAGGGTGGCTGTACTCCCGCGCAGCAGAGGGAATCCTTCACCGACGATCCAGGCGATCGCGGCGCCGTTGATTTTCGAGCGAAACCAGAAGTCGGCGCATCGGCTTTCATTGCTCTCAGGCAGGTCAGGTGGCCGCTTTTTTTAGGGAAAATATGAATTTTTTGAATTTTATATTCTTAATATTTGAGAAGTATTCTGCATAAAGCCGTTCGAATTTTGCTTCCAAGTCCACTTTTTGAGAAATGACACTGATTTTTATATGTGTATTTATATACTTTTTTATGCCATTTTAAAGCTTTAGATGCTATTTTCTGAAATTCTCCTCGTTAAAAAAATTCTTTCTGGAAAGACTTTCACAAATTAAAGCTTAATGCATATCTTGCGTTCAAATTTGGTATAACAATTTGTCAAATATGTTCTGCAATTTCTGAACTAGAGAATTTGTAATCTATTCATTAAAAAAATGTACTATATTTTTAATGTGTTCACGATACGAAAAAAAGGGAAAACTTCGGGGCATTTATTACTCGAGCCCCGACACTTAAAAAGAGGATAGAAATACCAACTTTTGTTTTAGTTCAGGATCTAGATAATATATTTTTAAGATTTTGATAAACTACTTACTGAAAGACTTTTACTCTTTACTTTTGAGCTAAAAAAAAGTCCCCTCCCCCCTTTGTACAAACGTTTGTCATTTAATAAGTATATTTTGGTTTCCTACCTGTTTCTTCATTCACTTTTTTTTGACACATAAAAAAAATGCTACATTGCATCGCTTTTCAAATCATTTTTTTCGAACGTCTGTAAGCTTGTCATTCGCGTTTGGTGACAACGGATCAAATGACTGTCGAAACGAGGAAGTCTTCTGCCCTCATCAGCGTCTCCAGCGGATGCCGTCACTCCAATTTCACCGCGGAGCAGTTTGGCTGCTGAAGTCACAAAGGGGGGGGGGAGACGGAAAATAAAACATGAAGTGAGCTCTTTCAGCTACTGCCGACAACACTCTAACATAATTTTGCATTAGCAATTCACGAATGCGCTACAAGACGATTCGGCGATTTATTTTTTCTTTCAGATTCCCCAACTTAATTTAAATCGAATTTTCTCATTGTTGCTAGTATTTGACGTATCGTTTCCTTCAGTATTTTAAAACTTTAGTAAATAGGGGAAAAAATAAACGAAATGAGGTCGCAGGATGATAGGTGTCAAATATATTTGAAGAGCAAAAAAAAAAAAAAAAATGAGTAGAGAAGCATCCCCTTGTCAGAGGATCGAATTTATTATTTGCACTGTTAAAATGTGATATTTAAAAAAAATGGTGCCTTTTTCAATGTATCATGTGGTTTACAGACCCTTTATAATTAAAAGTGAATCATTGCCAAAACTGTCGAGTCCAAAAAATTTGGACCCAAATCAATCAGTGCCTGTGTAAATAAGCCCAAGGACGGTCGAAATTCGACTTGTAGTTTGCATAATATTGTAAATAATTTTGAGTCAATATGTTGCTTATTCCTAATGTATTTGAAAACGATGACCAAGAAACGCAGCCAACTGAATGGATGAAACCCAACAAAAGTTGTGACAAGTACCACATTTTTGGCCCGATTCTTCATAGAGAAATCCACCAGCCTGTTTTATGAATTCATGCAAAAAGAATACGTGAAAAAAAACAATCATTTAAATGAGTGCGAGTTGACGGCCGGTGAGATCTTCTAAAACCATTCAATATCCACGTATCGAAGAGAGACACGTTTATTCTAAAAGGTACTTACTCTGGCTGAGTTGTCGTTTTCTTGGACGGTGGGAGACAGGGACAGAAGAGAAGAGAAGAGAAGAGAAGAGAACATTTCCGCTGTCTTGTGTTGCCCCTTTCAACAAATATTCCATTTAATAAAACGCTAGGTTTTAATTTCAGGAAAGAAAGAAAGGAAGGAAGGGAAATTCGTTTCCAGATCTTCTCTGTCCATACCTCGTCACTATTCGCTAAAAAGGTTTAATCCGTAATTTAAAAGCAAAAGTCATCACATTTGAAACCAATGAAAGTAAAGAAATTCAGAAAAAAAAGGCTGTAAAATTTTGAAAACATTGGAGAGTCAACCTATTTTAATCCTTTTCTTCCTTTTTATATTGCGCTTAGCAAAACTGCTATCCTATTCTGAGGAAGTCATCATTTTGAAAGTTTTCACTTCCAAAGGTTCACAGAGGCTTTTGCACACAATGGGCTCGAAATAAAATAATATTTTACCATCAAAATACCATTTTTACATCAGAGTACAAAGTCAGCTTGAGATAAGTGCAGTGAGTTATTCATTTTCGGTACGATTGAAACGATCTCCGTCGATCTGTCTTTCCTGTTTTACAATGTAATTGCTGCGCCGTGACCCGAATGAGTGTTTCTCGGCGCTGTGCAATCGCGGGAGGAATTCACTGCTTCAACTCATTTCATTTGAGTCAAAGGAGACAGAAAAAAAATGAGGTGGGATCTGGGGCCCTTCCGAGGGCAGAGCGCACCTTCTCGAAACTGACCACAAGCGCGTATTTCCCCGAACGAATTGCATCTGCGGAGTGACCTCTTTTCCATTTCCAGGACGGGTCGTTCTCTGTTTCGGAACTCGGGCGGCACGTCGGCCACCTCCCGGATGAGTCGGAAAAAAGGGGCGGATGAAGACCGTGACCGAAATGTGTGGAAATTATTAATCGCGGATTCGGTTACTGATCTCCTGAGAAATTTCAAACCCGCAATCTATTCATTGATACGGCCGGCGTTTATTTATTTATTACGAACTCCTCCGTCGAAGTTTTCGCCGGCGGCTCCCTTCACCCAGAGAAGAAAGAGGCGCCCACGAAATCCCCCGTTCTGCGGTCAAACAGAAATTTTAGTCCAGAGAAAGATGCTTTTTTATATATCCTTAAAAAAGTGTCGAATTTTTCAAACTCAGCTGATTTTCAAAACTCTGATAAAATTCGGTAGTTTACTGCAATGTCTGAGAAAGGTCCATGTTTCGAAAGGAAAATTTGAAATTCAGATAGAGTCGTGTTCAGCGCAGTAAAGCACGCGGGAATGTCTTTTTTTCTTTTACTCAAAATTTCTCTACTTTGATCCAACTGTTTCAGAAATTCATTAGTCGTCTACTTTCAGTTATTTATGTTAGATATTATGGATTTATCAAATATTAATCTTATGAACCTATCAAATTAAAATTTAAATCACGAATCCGCATCGGGAAACAACTTAAAAGTGCTTGAATCAAACCAAACATGATATTATTATGAATACAGGATTTTAATGCGTCTGCTATGAAGAATTTTAAACAATAACATTTTTTATACCCTTTACAACGCTGCATTTTTTTCTTGCACTTCATAAATGAGCAACGCATTGAGCCTCTCTTTACATAGCATTTTCAGGCTGAGCTTTGCTTTCCGATTATGTTAACAAGAGCACTGCTCGCCCGTTTCTCAAAGCGCATGCCTCGCCTATTTCTAAATTAATTTTTTGAATTTGCCATTTTAATTGCTCTTCTTTTGCATGTTATTTTGCCAGGCATTATAATTTTTTTTTCTTCCTTTGTTTCGCCGTCTAGCCTGCAAGTGCGGCTCTTTCGCTGGCTCCGGGACAAACATCGGTGAGTTGCCTCCGTTTCTGTTTCGTGTGCCATCTCGCAGACTCGCTCTCCCATTGTGACACGAGAAGGAAGTTCAATCAAAAAAATCAAAAATCGTCTTCAGAATTTCACTTACTCACACTGTCATTAGAAATTCAAAAGGCATAGAGCAATTTCAGAAGGTAACGTTTGTCCTCGCATTTGATTATATTCAACAGCGCTCTGAATTGTCCTGATAAAGACCGAAAAAGCCAGACATTAAGATACCTAATGATTGAAAACCAGAAAGTACAAGTCGTGATTTTTTTTTATAGGTATCTCATTGAAACAAAAAATAAAATTGTTAAAGGAATGCCACACATCTTTTTGAGCAGCTATCGATATCACGAATTGTAGAGGCCAAGCATTTGATAAGGCTGCTGTTATGTCTGGAAGGCGTTCAGGAAAGCACCTAAGAATTATATTTAAAAAAAATCCCGAAGTTGAATTCGTATCTTGCTTAAAATATTAAAACTCACGACTCCTTGAAATGTTTCAATCTTATCTGTAATAAGAACAAGTTTGTAGTAAATGCCGGGCAAATGATTCCCAATACATTTTACTTTGAAGCGGGGACGCTCACATTTTCGTAAACAGAGTTTCAATTCTCAGAAAAGAAAAGGGAATTGTGTCGTTATCGATGCGGAGACAAGGTCAAACGATTCAAATGCCCCCACCTGTTCGTTCGATTGTTCCTTCGGAATTCAGAAGGAAAGCCACTCCTACACGTACGGCGAAATGTCGACTTTGAACTCGAACGGTTGTCACGTAACGCCGATAGTTTATCAAAGCATTTCTGCTGGTGCAAGCGCTCTCTCATCACTGAATGGCAAACTGATATACTTTGTATCTTTTTAGGAATTTCTTTCCTCTCTTTCGCACAGGCACAATCCACAACTTCTGCTGTTTTTTTTAAAAAGAGAATCTCTTAGTGCGATTGATTTAGGAATGAAATCTTCCATTACTCAATGAATTCGCCGTTGGAGATGTAGCATTTCAATTATGAACAAAAAAAATCTCTGCCATGAAACAAATTTTAACTAAAAACCGAATGCAATTTGCTTACAGAAATAATCCTTACTCCATTAATCTGTAAATATCATAAAAATAATGGATTCTTGAAAATAATTATTTTCAATAGAAGTTTGACGTCTTGAATGCCTTTTGCACAATCTTCTGCTACAAAATGGTCTTAAGCGAAAATGAAGGATAATTAATATTGAAAATTATTTCAATATTAATTATAATTATTATTAATTCAATATAATTATCATTGTGTGTGTGTGTGTATAACATTTTTATTTGTTGAAAACAGAAGGCAGTTTTGAAGACATAGATGACACTTTGAATTTTTTAGTTCGTTTTATTCCTGCACGGGAGACTATCATTCACTTACAAGAGCAGGGACAAGGGGCGTCCGCTCACAGCGTGGCACAAAAGCAGAAGCTTAAAGAAAGAGGGAGGAATTATCTATGGTCTTAAACACCGTCAGATTTTGAGAGGGAAAATATTTTTTTCACAGTGCTTGTATTCAACGAGACTCCGATGGGGATTTCTTCGACACCCACTTAATCAGGCAAATGAAACACAGAAATCTTTTAAAAGTATTTTGTTTAGATCGTCAGCAATTTTCATGTTTTCACTTGGAGCGCGGGAATCTATCGGCTTTTAGCCAATTCAGCAATTTTAAACTCCTTCTGTCGAATTAATTAACTACAACAAGTAAAATGGACACACACACACACACACAAGCGAACAAGCAACTTTAAGCAAAAATGTGTTTAATTACTTCTCCGCGTCTTTCAGTCGAGAAAAGAAGTATTGGTTCCATAAATGCGTCATCACTACTTCCCTTCAGTTGGAAACTAATGAGAAAAATTTGTGACTTGCAAGCCTCGTCTTGATTCTTTCTTCTTTTAATAAGATTTGAAAATACTCTATATAAAAACCCACGTGGCATCACGAAAAAAAAAATCACTCTGATATGAACGCCAATCCTCTGATTGCGTCGCCTGTTGTCTTGTTAGTTTTCTATCTTGAAGTTGTTGATCTTTCTCTGGTCACCATCCAACGTTAGATCAAGCTGACCATAACCATGCCAAAACAGTTGCAAAGAATGCTTGACTTTATCTAAAACAGTCCATTCGTTTCTAATTAACTGTATCTAGATCTATAACCCTTTCATGGTTTTATTTTATAAATTTTAAACTTTCTAGTGGATTTATTCGATTTGGAAGAGGTCCGAAAAGGCTGGAATTCTGACGTATTTAATAAATTGCAGGCCAAATTCCGAAGAAAATTACAGGTATGCCATTAGATTTTGCAAAAATCTTTCTTCATTCATTTTATACATTTATAGAATCTTGAATTACTGAGTTTTTTAAAAAAAATCTAAAACGTAGTGTCTAAGAAACGTCTCTTACTTCCAGAAAACCCTCCACCCTCAGTTGCTGTCGAAACTCCACGAGGAGAACTGCTTCTCGCTCATCATCGGGCCTGGGCACTGCGTCGTCGATCTCATCGCGCCCAACATCCACGCCCGGGACGCCTGGGTGAGGGGGCTGCGGCAGCTCATGGCCTGCTGCAAGCACATGCGGGTGCAGCACGACGAGGAGAGGTGCGTCAAAGGAGTCTAGGGCTCCTCTCGATTCTTGCCATCAGTTCCCACTCTCCCTGTGTATAGGCGCCTTGTTCAAATCTTCAATTGCTAATGAAATACTTTTCATTCGTCCACACGAGTTCAAATTCATTTTTGTTAAACTTGGATGGCACTCGATGTTAGAACAGTTTATTCAAATATTAATTCATTCATTCTATATAACTAATTTCTAATACTTTAAATAAAGTTTCAGAAGTTTGTATTGAAATGCAAGCCGAAATGCAAGGATCTCAGTATTTTTTACTGGAAGGTGAAGAATGCGAGCTCAATTCTGGCGAAATTTTTCTTTTTTGACCCAAGTAGGATTCGACTTTAAAAACTTGACTCGTGTACTTGTGTTTACTTTTTACGTTGCTTGTTTCGTTTAAACTTATATCTCTTAAATACAGTATTTAGTAAGGCGTGATAAGTGAGTATCCACTTAAAAAGCTCCGCCTTTTGATTCAAAATTTAAGTGTTTATGCCAGGTGCATTTACCGACAACTGACTTTATCCTTTAAGAAACTGCACTATTATTTCGGAAAAGAATCACTTCAGTGCAACGACTAATGCATATATGTGTTAACACAGGTATTTTACCTCATCGGAGTGACTGACCCCCTGCTCCGAATGAAACTCGGATACCGCAGGCGAAAGTAACTTGTTTTTCGGAATTTACAAAATAAGAAATTATATTAAGAAAATGTGGAAAGGACATTTCTCTCTAGTAAATGTTTAGAATGATATTCGAAAGAAAGTTATTTTATATCTTAATTTAATTAAAAAGCGTCTCAAAAGCAAAGCTTTATCCAGTGCTATCCTCGGGGCATGGCGGAGACAGTCCCTCCGCAGAAGTTATCTGATTCGTCGCCTTCTTCAACTGCGCATCAGAGATGTTCTCATTGCTCGCTCTTCCGACAACGAATCCCCGATCTCCCTCCAGGAGATGGTGAGCACAAAAAAATCACTGAAAAAGCTTTCGCCAAAACAGTTGCCCCGAAAAGCATTGACTCGCCCGTCGATTCCGAATCTCACCTGCCTCTTCCGTACTGAACAGTTCGAAACATTTCCATTCATTTAATCTACGGGGGGGAAAAAAGAAAAAGGATTTAAGAAAAGTCGATAAGTGTATTGGAACTGCATTCCTGTGTTAAGAAAGGGGGGGGGGTCATTTTTGTTATTGGTCACTTTTTAATATTGGAATCAATATTTAAAAAAATATTGAGAAGCAATAAGCCAGACCTTATCGGTCGGATTTCACTCACTTTGATTATGCATTGTGGCTCATACACTTTGGATATGTCACCAGGAGCCGGCTGCCATCCTCCGTGCTTCATTTCCAAAAAAGCCACTACTTCGCGAAGCATTCTTTATGGGGAGTAAAGGGGACCGATTTTCCAGTCAACAAACATGGATAAAATGTTTGTTTCATGAGAGAGCTCACCACTCTTAGCTACGTCATAGAAGTCGTCTGGCTTTGTGCAAGGAGTGAAGAATTTGATATGTGGATCCTTCCATTTTTCAAGGTACTCTCTTACTGGTGCCCAAATAGTCAGAGGATAACTTATCGTTTCTAAAAGGACAGCGTAGAAAATGTTTCGACGTAATTGCTGGCATTATATAACGCCAAGGAAGAAGAGGATCAGAACAGGATTGACATCCGGAATTTTGCGATTGGCTACTATTCAAGTAGAATCAAATATTTCTTTTAAATGAAACACACACTTTTAAAATGAAACACACACACACATTTTTCTCACAAGAGGCTCCTTCCTAATAATAATTTTCTACAAATGGTGTTTTTAAACATGGCTTTTATAGAAGCTCTTTGGTTGGTCCTATTTTGCGAAACAAATTCCTCAAAATATTATAGACCGATAAATGGCCTTTGTCAGTACATTTATAGATGCTGTCGCAACTGGATGGTGCTCTTTCTCAACAAAACTCAGCTGTATGACGGTTGACTAGAAGCTGAATACTTGAATTGGCTTGCAAGGCTATTGGATTTCTTTCTATATCACCTGATTAGACTTCTGATTACTTTTATTTAAGAGGGTGTTTATGTTTTTCTGTGATAACACAAATCCTGTAAACCAAAATATTTTTTTGCCTGACGAACTCAGGACACCCATCTTGATGCTACGAGTAATGATTTGAATCATTTGTATCACTCAAATATTATTAAAAGAGCGCGACTTTGTTTAGGTACTCAAAGTGTTCACTCTGAATGAATTTTTTACCTATTTCAATTGATGTTTCACTTAATCTTTTTTCAAAACTTAATGAGAGTTACAAAACGCATCATTAATCCTCACGCTATTATTACATATCTTCATTCCGTTTAATAACTTTTCGTGACATTATTCTTGAAAAAGGCTACGAAAGACTCTCTCAAATATCGATTTGATGCATAGAAAATGGCCTGTCTTTGAAAGTCACGGCAAATTTGACCGGTTGAAAAATGAGAGTGGATATCCTGTACGTATTGAACGACAGTTGCCTCAAATAAAACAGTTCTATTGGATTTCTAGTGTAGATATATTGCTAAAAGATCATTTTTTTTCGATATCTCCCCTTTGCCCATCTGTCCAATTGTTTCCTCAGAACATTCGCACCGCACTTTCTTGCTCTGAATAAGAGCCCACATTGTCGATCCTTAACCAGGTCTTTGTTGTTGCAGGTGGTTGAAGGAGCTGGTGAGGAAGGCGGACGTGAACGGCAACGGCAGCCTGAATTTCGAGGAATGCCTTGGCCTGCTCAACCAACTCAACATCGGCATGAGAAGGAAAGAGGCCCGGAAGCTGTTCGACGTGAGTCTTCCGGCCCGGCGGAGAGCCCGGATTCAGCCCTCATCTTAAACCGAAACTATTCTCAAGAAAATCGAGTCGAAGGAAACTCACATATTTTTGAAAATATATTTTCTTCGGCTTTATTTTCTGGCCTCCTGTAGGTGATTTGTCCTGGCCTCGATTTGCTTACACAACTGAACAAATAGAGGGCAGGACAAAGCAGGGATGGCTTGCTCTTCAGTGGGCGATCTGTTTTTTATCTTTAATGACTGAATCTGGTCACTTTGTTTATTACAGTTTTTTTACCAGTAGTTTTATAAATACAATATTGAGACCAAAAATAGAAAAGCTTCCATCGGAAATAGCTTCCATCGGAAGTTGAATTCATCCCTCTACACTGGACTAGGCCTTTATTGTCAACAATTTCTCACATTGGAACTGTGTGTTTATTGTGACACATTACAGAGGAAAAGAAATCTTTCGTGTTTAGTAAATTGAATTAGACACATAATTGCAGAATGAAATTAATCTGGCTGAAAAATATTACTCTTAAAAATTTAATTTGCAACATAGTATATATGATTTTGTAAAACGAATTTAATGTTTGATTTCCTGCTCTTCTAATCATACTGTAAATATACAAACACGCAGGAGTTTTTTTTTTCTGTAAAATGTTATTTTTATTCTGCATTCTTTGTACGCATCATTTTAAAATAATGATTTTTCTCGCTGATATCATTTGTGATGGCGAGAACCGTCTTCCCATTTTACAAGCAGCAAGCTTCTATAACAGCTTCGTCAACACTAAATTATAAATTAATTCTAAATTACATCTAAAACTGAAATAGAGTTAATTAATTATTTATATATACGGAATTATTTCCTTTCACTACCATTTAATTATGAAAAAGACTCACTGTTCTCGTGCTTATAAACAGAGAGGTATTTCTTGAATCTGTGAACCTTCACATCCCTTGTTGTCTCTGATGCGGTGCTCGCTCATCCGTTCGACTCTGTTGCAGGCCGCCAACTTCCGAAAGGTGAAGATCGACGGAGAGGACGCCCTGGAGCCGGACGAGTTCGTCCAGTTCTATCGCAGCCTGGTGCACCGGCCGGAGCTCGAAGAACTCATGAAGAAGTAACGCCCCCTTTGCTGTCTCGCCGCATTTTCGGACATTGGTCTCCGACGAACACAGATGATTGCTTCTCTATGCTGCGAAAAAATAATAAATACTAAAAATAAAAAAATAGCGTTCTTAATATTTTTCTATATTGCGAGAGAAAAAAACTATTCCTAATTTTTCGTTACCTGAGGTTCAATACTAAATTTTAGGACTTGATAAACGCATATCATCCTCCTCGTGTCAAGAATTCACCGAGCCTAATTGAAGGTGTGACGACTACCAGGGATTCAGAACGAATAATCTTCTCGTTAAGTGAAACGTTTTAAATTCTACGAACTTCTCGCGTTTTTTTTACTTTGTGTTTAGAAAACTGTGCATTTCGATAGTTTAAATTGTTTTGTGTTTAGAAAACTGTGCTGCGCGATTACTAATCGAATGAAAGGAATTTTGGATTCCACGGATTTTAGTTTTACTTCGGTGGTGATCGCGCGGTCTGCATTCTTCTCTTCTTTACATTGTGTGCAGATTACCGACAATTCCAAACCAATCTCTCTGTCCATATGCTAAACTCACCAGAATGAAAGTCGCTATAAAACTGAGTGTATAGAAATAATTTTTCGCCCGTTGCCATCGTAAATCTTTTAAATGCGTTGTCAACCCGTGTGCTAAAAAGGAAATAGCTGTTGAGCAATTATTTTCTTTTGTATGTTAAGGAATTTTAAAACAATATCTCGAACTTTAACGGTATTGGTATTGCTAAAAGAAAATAAATTTAATCAAGGGGTGAGACTGATTTAAAGTTGATTGAGACTGATTGAAACACTTTCTGCTCCTAGCGGTATTTTTTTTTCTTCTGAATTAATAGCATCTACGTACGGGGGAGCGGCAGTTGTGCGAACTTGATCACAAAAGGAAGGAAACAATTGATCGGCGTATTCGAGGGATTCGACCCCCATCCGTCGCAGCACTTCTTTTATCGGTCGCCTTTCAAGATGAGATGCAAAAGAAGCATCCGAACGGGGCTCGAGCGCTTTCAGTTTGTGGGTGGGAAAGGGAGAATGTCCGCATGTTACGTTGAATGTCAGTTATTCTTCTAGTTTCGCATGGCCTCCATTGTTGTGCTCCTTCACCATTAAATGCGTTTTTCCCCAATCCGATCCTTTATCATTGGTGTCGGAAAATTGATTGAGCGATTTTTTTTTTTTTCATTTTCTTATTTTTAGAAATTGAGAGTTGGGATTTTCACGTTTAAGCCGACAGATTTCATTAAACAAAACACTTTCAATGACATGTGAAAACACCGCACAAATCACGCGACTCATTTCTTCCCGAATACCTTTCAGATACTCCGTGAGCAAGTCCGTGCTCTGGGGTTCCGAGGAGCTGCGGAATTTCCTGCAGAAGGAGCAGAAGGTAAGAAAATTCCTCAGTGCTTCTGAAATCGATGTGACGCGGTGTGCTAATGGGTCAGTGAATAATTGGGATTTTCTTTATTCAATTAGATGATTCTAAGCATGCAGGAGTGCGAAGCATTAATAGAGGAATATGAACCCGAAGATAATAAAATTTCCGGCTACTTATCGTTGGAAGGTAAGTCCATTCGTTTGTGAGTGACATTATTGACTCGCTTTAAAATCCTGTTTTGAAATATCTGATCGGAATATGAAAAAGATTTGCAGCTAAAACATAGGCCTGAATATAAAATAGGACTTGCACGATAGCATAAAAAATAAATGAAACGCAGTTAGATTTCTAATTGACTTTAATGGGCTCTTTCAAATAACAGCCATTTATTTAAACATAATTATGAAAAAAAAAAAGAATTTCAATAATCTGTTTTGCATCATATGCGACTTTTTCAGGCTACTGGTTTTGTTTTATTCTAATTATGAGCAACTACTAAGCAGATCCATTAAAATTTAATTTCAGTTTAGTGATTTAAAATTGCTTCCTTAACGGTGAGTTCTCTCCCGTGCATTAATTCTCCGACTTTCGGATGAGCAATTAATTCAAGAAATTCCAAGGAGCATTGCGATGCGAGCTGTTTTTTCAATTAACTTGAAATCGAGAGATAAATTATTTTCCGGAAGTGCCCCTTCCCCGGCTGCATATAAACTAACCTCACATTGATAGGAACCTTAGAAAAATTTAAGCCCGCTGATTGGTTGGACTCATCCTACGTCAGGAAATGTGATGTTCAAGGATTAGCGCAGCGCTTCTCTGGTCTTAGACATAAAAAATTCATACAGTTTCTTTTTCTCAATCTTTATGAAATGTCTCTGTTTTTGGAGACAAATCTTCCGACCATTCTATAATGAAATGGAATTATTCACTCCATACCAAATTTTTTGACGAGGTGATGTGAAAATTTTAGAAGAATGCTACAAATGGATAGCGAAATTCGGAAAATTGACGAACACTAATAAAAGACGAAAAATTGACGAACTCAAAATAAACAAGACATTGTGAACAAAAAATTTCTCGGCATCAATTAAAATATGTTTCTTTGTATCATTTATTTTATTCACTTGTAAACATTTCTAATTAGCCTTCTTTTGGAAACGAATTAAAATTACATCATGGCGCCCTCTATTATGAAAATTAGCTAACTAGAATTTTTTTGGCATGAATTAAAAAATCTTTCAAATTAAAAATTTTTGAATAGCCAACTGTTATAAGCTTCAAATTGTGCTGCTTTCTATCCCTTCTATATTCTTGAGCTATATCTGTAAAAAAACACAACAGAATTTATAATATTTTCCCCAAATTAACGCTGATGTAGCAATTTTGTTCTAAAAAAAATCCTTGTAAAAAGTTTATGTCAGAAAGGAAAAAAAAATCATTTAAAAATCCTTGACATTTTTCCGAATGAAAATAAAAAATTTTGGTAAATGAAAGTTGGCTTCCCTTTCAACTTCCGTATTTGAGAAAAAGGAATGACCTAAAAAAATTTGGCACCAGATTTTTTTCAATTGAAAATAAGATAAGTTTTTAAATGCTTAATTTCCCTGAAAAATAAATTTTGGAAAAATTATACAAATTATTTTAAATCTTCCATGAAGAAATATTCGTTGTTAGAAGAATGGGAATTTATTATTATATTATTTTGTCTCTTAAAAATTCTAAATTTTTCACATCGCTGCGAACAGTAATTACATTCTGTGCATATGATTCAACTTCATTACAAAATGAAGTTGGAAGTTTAGTCTCCGAAAACACAGACATTTCAAAAGGAATGAAAAAATAATATGTATTAAGTAGTTATGTCAAAAAAAGAACAAAGGATCGCTATTAGTACACAAATATATCAGTTGACATCACAGGTCCTGACGTAGGATGATTCCCCCAGACCAATCCTAAGCGGTTGTGCACATGAAAGTTTGCTCTCCCCAATTCTTTTTAACATATATGTTAACGATCTACCGAGAGCTAGGAATTGTCACTTATCGATTTTCGCAGACGATACCGCCATCCTTACACAGCATAGGGATCCACAGACAGTCATACACAACATTCATCATTACATGACCTTTCTACAGTGCTGGCTCGAGGGCTGGAAGATAAAAGTCAATCCAACTAAATGCGCGTGCCTCCTCTTTACTAATAAGAAGAAAATGCCCGATCTAGAACCTATCCAAATTTTTGGCCAGCCCCGTCCCCTTTGTAAATGAGTACAAATACTTAGGGTTGTTACTAGACGCAAAATTAAACTTTAATAGTCATATTAAAGCAGCCCACACAAAAGCAATTATCATGAGTAAAAAACTCTACAGCTTTTTCTCTCCTCGGAGCAAGCTATCGATTAGGCTCAAGCTTCTGCTCTACAAAGCCATAATAAGACCAACTGTTATGTACGGTTCCCAAATCTGGGGGGCCACTTCAGCAAAAAATATTAAGAAGTTGCAAGTTCTTCAAAATGGACAACTGAGGAGAATAGTGAACGCTCCCTGGTACGTCAGAAACAAAATTATTCATGACGACCTCCAAATTGATCCTGTTTCGGAATTTATCAAAAGAACATCAATTAAGTTCTTCGAAAAAATACCCCAGATTCGTAACGAGTTACTAATACTACCAGTCTATGACCCTGCAATGCCTAGCTCTCGTAAGAGGCCTAGAGCTGCTATTGATAACGTCTTTGTCAACTTCCCAGCCGTCAAAAAGCTGAGGATCAATTAACTCTGTTACCAATCTGGCGTTTTAAATTTTCAAAATTATACCTGTTTAGGCCTTAGATAGCTACGATGTGTTACACGCGATATTTCCTGGAATTATGTATTTTTTCTTAACTAAGCAAAATAGCCCAACCCAGAATTAGAAGGCACGTGCAAAGTAACTCCATTAAATTTCTCAATAGCCCCATAAATAGTATAAATCTATTATTTTAATTATATTAATTATATACCAATGGAAAAAAATGTGTTAATTACCATCTTTGACGTTAGAGCTTTATTGCGCTCGTCTAAACTAGTTCTATTAATTTTAATGTACCCCCAACTTACAAATCAAAGTATTATTCCAAATTCTGATGTGGAGGTGCTCGTGACCACTTTGTCACACCGCGGAACTCCGAAACATCACAACGTTGCCGTTGCCGTGTGAGGTTAGTTTATATGCTCCCCGGCTCAAGGCTCTTTGTTTCTCTGTCCGCAGGCTTCCAGCAGTTCCTGCTCTCCCCCGACCAGGACATCTTCAACAAGAAGCACCGCATCATCTACCAGGACATGACGGAGCCGCTCTCCCACTACTACGTCGCCTCCTCCCACAACACGTGAGTGAGACGAGCCGCCCCTCCGAATGCCCTTGAAAGTATTCGCCTGAAATAATCTCTTTCTTTTGACAGAACGTTTAAGATTAAGTCTTGGTACAGCGACCACTTAAGGTCCGCGCGTAGCTGGGAAACTATGAAGAATTGACAACATGCCTAAGATGGATGCTCCTTTAAGGAAAATGCTCATATTTTTTTAAAATATTTAAATGGTTCGAATAGCAGAATAATTAGAGAATAATTTTTAGTAGCAGAATTATTTTTAAAATTTACTTTCCCAATAATTCTTTTAGAAAGGGCGTTAAAAGAGATAGGGAAATGTGGATAAATTAAAAAAAATAAAGCATTTAAGTTATGGTTTTTTTCTTTGTCTCTCGTTTTTTTGATATTTTCTTCCCTTTACAAGCGCTTACTTTACAGAAAATTATTTCGACCCCCCCACCGTTCGCCCCTATCACCGCGCCTTTTTCCATTTGCACGCGCAGATTCACCGAATGGAAGCTCGCAAGATCCCGTTGCTCTCCTTTCGATGCATCAGAGTAATACAATCTTGATGCTCCGATGAACGCATTACGTCTGCAACCGCTCAGTTTTCGAAGAGCCGAACGACAGTCTGCCGTTCTTCAAAAGGATTCGAATTCTTTTTTCTTCTTTTCCTTCCTGTCGGATTTCAGTTTTGAGCTCGAAATTTAACTCTTAAACTTTTCTGCCATCTCTTTGAGCTAACGATTCGATGGACTTTTTCGAATACAGGAACGAAAAGGAAGGACCACAAAAAGAAACTCGATAAATGATTTTAATTCGGTTCTGGATATCACTTCTCCATACGTAGTCATAAAACAAATGATTTCGTAAATACTCTATTCTTGCTGAACACTAAGAGAACAGACTTTTCAGGAACTTTAATTAGATTTCTACAATTTGTACATTTTGTACTTGTACGGCAAGAAAGATATCAAGTTGAAGAATTTTTAGATGGAATCCGCTCTTTCTTAAAAATAAGATAGTTGTTAGGACTCTGAGTTCACAATTTACCACCTTTCCAGTTTGACATTTCTTACATTTTCTGTACAATGAAAAGGAATGCTAACCAAACCCCAATATCCGAGCAAAGCAGAAGATATTTATATATCCAGTCACAAAAGATTCTTCTCGAAATAGTTCTGCAGGCAATAAAAACAAAAAGCTGAACAATTGTCATATGTTTGCTGGTGAATTAACTTTTTGTAACTACTTTTCTGTAGGTTATGGATTGCGATTGTGAATCAAGGTTGAATCATTATTTCAATTTATGAACTCTTTTCGAGTAAATGGTTTAAATATTCTCTCTTTCTACGTCATTAACGCTTGTGTCTAAATTCGTGTAGTTTTCTTTTCATTTGTAATTCCTTGGGAAGGTGATAAGAAAGCCTGTTCCCCCCCTTCCAATTCGTAATAAAGGTGACTTTACTGCTCTGCATCCACAATGATACAAGCATGGGAACATGAGACGGTGCTCTTTGTATACAGAGTTTCTTCAGTCCGTTTTGCATATCTCGTGTTTACAAATCAATGAACAGACAAATAGACATAACTAAATAACGTATTTTCTGACTCAGAGAGGTCTGAAAAATGAATATTCATCAAAATTTCGATGCTTTTTTATTGACGATTACAATATTTTTTTCTTGTCTTCGTTTACGAAAAAAAAATAGTGCAAATACAATAAATATCTGAGAATTAGATATTTCTTCTGTTTCTTGTTTAAATATACTTATTTTATTATAAATTTGAATAATGAAACAGCGACGAAAGAAACTATGACAGAATTGAGGATTGTTCTTTATAGAAAGATGTTCTTGAAAACGAATTCATTGCTGAAATTACAGCCGTTTCCGGAATTGGTTCAAAAAAAATTTTTACTATCAAAAAGGTAAAATTTATGCATTATATTATTTAACTGAGGCACGGTGATTGTTAATAAATAGTTAATAATAAACTTATTAATTTCATAAAATGAAATAAAAACCTTTAAATTTCATTAAAAACATTTCAAACGCTGAATTTTTGGGTCGGCCAGCCTTTTATATTTCCCAGGAGGAGGGCTGAGAAGTTTCGCGATCAATCCGGGAGTATCTCAGCTTCTGGTGGAAATATCATCAAATTCTGGAAGTTTCTAGTATTGTCTACTTTGTTGCCAAAGTCGCCAAATCCGGAGCTCAAATCTCCAGTTACTCGCCAAGCTCTAAGATGACTGGATCGGCACAAGTCCAATATAAATAATTGTAACTCGATCTTTCTGGCGATAGAATTAGCCGTGCTAGGAAGTTGTATTACAGGTTTGTAACAATATATAGATTTACAAGAGTAACTCAAATATTGCTCCGGCAGGTCACTGCAGTGTCCATGAGATTTCTAAATTACACAAGTTCCACTTAATGTTCTTGCGTAATGTGGACTGTTCTGCGCATTTTCAGATACCTGACCAGCGGGCAGCTGATCGGCGACAGCAGCATCGAAGGTTACATCCAGGCTTTGGGGCGTGGCTGCAGGTGTCTGGAATGTGAGTATTGAATCCCTGATATAAGAATAAACGAAGCAAAATTGGGGTTAGGAAATTAGAAGTGTTTAATTTTATTGTGTTTTGTTTTAGGGCATTGCATTTCGCGGATTTCGAACGAAAATAAAATTAAAAAATAAATACCTCTTACCCTCTCTCCCTTTTTCATCAGGACGAGGTTTATTGTTTTCGGCTTGAATTATGAGCGCATCATCCATTACAAGAGTAAATTAAACCATTCAAATATTAATATTTTAACTTTGTTCGTGTATAAAGGATACAAAGAAAAAGTAATGCCAAAAATTCCGATTCGAAATAATAACGAGTCTCTACGCGTCGGATCTTCCTGAATTCGAAAAACGCATTTTTCGAATGATGTCAGTTTGTCTTTGAACACGATGAATCCCTAACGCTTTGATTTGGAGGAACAAAATTTAATACAAGCTGTTTACATCAAATTTTGAGGGAAATCTGTCCGTTAGGATGGCAGAATAGAAAGGAACATGACGATTAAAAAAAGGAACAAAAGCATATAAATAAAAGTTTGTTCGCAAATTTACCACCTAAAATGTAAATAAATATGTATCAAATTTGGAACCATATCCATCAAGGGGGTTAACCATTCGTAGGTCCGTCCTTTCATTCGCTTCTTCAAAAAAGCAATTAAATGCATGAAATTTAGTAGGTGATTTGTGATTACACTTGTAGTTCTGGGCCATAATTTGATTTTGATCGGTTGTGTCAAAAGTGTCAGTAGTATCCTTCTCGGTTTTCTGGTATTTGTGTATTAATCAAATTCCAAACATGGGCCACCAAAGATGCACGCTTTTGGACTCATTCGTATCTCTTTCTTCTTTAGTAGCAAGCAGTTAATATTACACATCTACATTCATAAGAGAGTAGGTACGAGATCCGTCAGGAGAATTTCGAGTAGACCACTTTTCCTTTTTTTAAGGAAAAAAATGACATTTTTGATTTGTTATTTAAAATTATTTTGCCTGTATGAAAAAAGACACGCACCCCTTTAGAACCGAATTATTTATTCAAAGTTAATAAGGCCCCATGTAGATATTCCTGTCAACAATTTATATTGTATAGCTGGCGTGTATGGGAACTAAAAATGCTCGCCTCACTATTTAATATAATCAGTGAAAACGCTAATTCCCCTTCAGGATTCGACTTGGAATAGCCACACACTGCATGCCGATCATCCGAATTCGGGGCATCGGAGTGTCCAGATTAAATTTCTGCAGATGATTTCTTTATTCCTTATTCAACGATTCAACAACAAACTTGGAGTCATTTCTCTCCCTCAATACATATTTCTTGTCATATTTATTATCTGGAAGTTTTAAATGAGCCGCCTTGTGAATTGAAAGCCTTCCATTTTCTTTTCTGTTACACGGACTCCCCTTTGAATCTCGGTTGGGGTGAAAAGGGGGTCAGAATACTGGCTGAAAAGTCAAAGTATGCTCTTAACGAGTCTTGAACTCTTCACGAGACTGATCTCCTTTAATTGCAAATTGCAATTGTAGTTACCTCGTTTCTGGCTTATCCGTTCCAATACGTCATTTAAGAAACTTTTTACTTCTGGAGATATAAATTGGTCACGAAAAAGAAACAGAAATTAGAATAAGTATGCAAACAAATTCTGCAATTTCCACAAACGAAAATTTTTGCAAAAAGAAATACTACAACGACAAAAATATTGTGACAACTATTTCCTTTACAACCAAAACCTCGAGTAAGGCCACGAACGCGTTCCATCATAATGGCAAACTATGGTTACCCTGGCACGAATTGAGCATTTTTTTTCTGAAGTGAAATAAGATCCTAGGGATTATTTTTCGGCTAATCTATGGCATGCGGTTAACAATACCCCAATAAATTACGTGTTTTGTGCAAAATTTTACAAACCGATGTAAACCAAAATTTGAAAAAAAAAATAACCCACTAAAGTCTAAAACTACATCCAAATTTCAAATATTTCTCATTCCTTTTTTTTTTAGCATTTGCATGTTAGTGAAAGCATAGACCGACAGACGGTCAATGTCTCGATTGAATCGGTTCCAAATTTGATAGATATTTGCAATTTAACGCCATATATGTGCAATACATTTCATCTATTCTAACATCTTCTCATTTTGTCATCATCGTGTTACTTGCATGTGGATACTTTGAACGGCAAACTACTCACAAACGCATTTCGCTCAATATTCGGTAAAAGTTTACACGTTTTGTGTGAGGACCGGGTGTCGAAATTCATCGACCGGCCCAAAACGTTTTCGTGTTCTTGTGCCCAGAGACAAACAGTTCAAAATTTTTTTTTCCAAGTCCGAAATGCAGATTCCTCAAAATGTGGAGATTGATTTCTTTTTGAAGTTGAAGAATACAGTTTTTCTTTCCTTTTTGCCCAAGAAATTAAAAAAAAAGGTTAAACGTAGCAAAATTTATAGCAATTCAAAAAAGAACAGCCAAAATGAAAATAAGTCACGAAATTCCATTTTTTCCCTACTGTTGGGGGAATGCCGTCCCATCCCATCGCAAACTCTCCGATCCTCCACGAAGGCACGCGGAATGAGCCCCGAATACTGATGGACCGGACCGCCTCAACAGAAACACCGGCGGTACTGGGGTCGGGACCTCGCCGGTCTTCCCCATCCCGTCGTCGATGGGAGGAGACAGAGCCCCCCCCCACACACACATACCTTTTGAGGTGCCCTCCAGGACGGCGGGAAATGAGCACCCATACCGAAAACTTCTCATCCTCATTCTGAAGTGCCCCTCGGGGGATGTTGAGAAAGTGTGCGCTTCAGTCACTAGTGTCTCAATCCCAACGTAATCCCTATGGGACGGACGAATCCATCGCGAGCTGTACTTTTCACAGGTAGGGACGTTTGAGTGAGAGGGGCACCAGGGATAAGCGTTGGCTTTTGAATGTTGAGTTGTATCACAACACTTTTCCCGGTTCAGTTGAATCGTGTTTCGCAGAGCAGAATGTGGGTATAGTTTTGAGTTGCATTTCATAAACGGATCATTTATCATATGGAAATGTATAAACTACATAATGAATGAAGAGGTAATGTGGTATAGATATGTAAGTTTCATAATATGGAAATAAAACAAATCTTTATCTATTTCATACATGTTGATTTTTTTTGTCATATTATTCTGGTGCTTTTGTAGCTCTATGTAAATGCAAGTTAAATTTTTGTAAAAGTGATAAACTGACAGGAATGAAATAACTGACTGAATTTAAATAATGAGTTTTAAGAGTAGAAGACATAACCCAAACATAATTTATTTATTTTTTTAAAAATAACTAAAATTTTGCATAAATTTAGAAAAATAATTCTATAAAGTACTAAATGTATACTAATGTTTCTAATTAAACCATAGTGTTAAAATAGAAATGGCATATAATAGACATGGTAGATATTGTACATTACAATAATATAATATACTAGAAATTTCTAAATTTATTGTTACAAGTTATTCTCCACTTCTTGATAAATAAAACAAATCGAGTTTTATTAACAGATGAGTCTCAACTAACAAGCTATGAAAATATGAACCGTCTTAATGCATACAATAAAACTGCATTTCATTTCATGCTTTATTGATAATTTCAGTACTTCAAATTAATTATACATAAATTATAACAGAATGGTACATATACTTAAACTATTTTCATATGATGAATTTTTTTTTCATTAAACATCTGTTAACGATTTATAGTTGCAAAGAATTGCATTTTATGATGGTATTTTTTTTAACACACAACTATTTAAATTGAATTTTCTTATGACAAATATGAGATTATATTCAGCAGTATAAAGCTATTAGAATGCGAGTTCGGCTCCAGTAATATCACGGAACCCTTTCTACACTTGGAGGAACAACCCGCAGCTCCGTGCCTGCTGTCGATTTGATTTGCAGATTTGCGTGTGTTTGGTAAACAGTTCTTTTCCTTCTTACATTTCAGTGGACACGTGGGATGGACCTGAGGGGGAGCCCATCATATTTCACGGGTACACACTGACGAGCCGCATCTTCCTGAGGGATGTCCTCGAAGCGATCAAAAAATACGCATTCAGAGCTTCACAGTAAGTGGGCACTCTTCGCTCTTCTCTCGCGGCTCGCTCTTGGGGACAGAGGCGGATGACCAATGGACGCCACTTGTGCCGAAGTCTAAACAGGCGCCATAATCGACTTGTTTGAAAGGGGGAAAAAATTACTATCAACTCTAGTGAACGCTCTCGATCATTGTAAAAATTCTTTTTACAAACGAAGAATTGCACAAAAAGATATTACAATTTTTTTTTTAATCTCACTTTTGATTCAGTTTTTTTATTACAGTATATTATTGATTCGCACTTGGAAAACTTTCATCAGTGTTTAAATAATTTTTTTAAAAACTTTTCTTGTTATTAGATGGAAAATATATTAATAATTCATTCCATATTTTCGCGGATTTTTTCGCATGGAAGGAAAATGGGCAAATCTTTTGTTTTAAGTAATAAATTAGCTCTAATATTATGCTACCGTATTGTTAAGTTTCCCCAAACAATTTTGAATGTTTAAAATTTCAGAAATATTATATTCATTGGAACCCTCTTAAATGAAACGATTTAATTTGGTTTTTCCAAGTAGCATAATCTAAACGCTCTGGACCGATTGAAAGAATTAATTATTCAAATATTGACTTAAGTAATAGTTAAAATCATGATATATCAAATGATTCATCGCGACAGCAAATCTATTTTAAGTATGTAACCTTGGCGACGCTACTGAATTATAAGGATAGGGTGGACTCTTTCTGCATTGCAATTTCTATTTATAAAAAAGGAGAATGCGCGCGTGTGTTGGCGTTCTGCAGAACGGGCGGTTTAACTCAAAATTACCAAATTCTCCGCAGCTGTTTCTTTGAAAATATATTTATCAGAGTAATATTACAATTAATGACAAAGATTTTATTCTTTAAATGTCAACGAACATTTTAAATAATTAAAAACTAAGCTAGGTTTTAGTATTTTCCAGCATACAGATTCAGAAAAACATTATCACAGGGAGAAAATTTATTGCAAGCTAAATGTTGACATTTTACCTAAACATTTGACAGATTTCAATGCATCGGTCCACTTGGATTTGTCTCGTTGTTTCATTTCCTGATTAACAGAGGACGGTTGTCATGAAGTGAATTCGAGGATGGAGAAAGAATTTATATTACGTGAAGAGGGGCATTTGATGTTACTCGAGGGATCGTTCCCGCAGGACATTTGCAGAGGATTTCTTCCACTTGGGAATTCGATCTTTTCAAAGGATCTCTGTCCGAGTTCCAATTGATCCCTTCTCAGTTAAGCTTAGCTTCTGAGGGGGAAAATCCCTGAGCAGCAGAGGGCAGAAGTCTGACCTCCAGCTCACATGAAGATGACACTCAAACACTCGCTTGCACAACCCCTTTTTACAGGGAAGGGAGGTCTTTCACGCCCCTCAAAGAAAGAATGCAAGGTGAAGAAAGACCATACCTGAACCAGGACTCGAGCCCAGGATGCCTGGAAGGCGTGCTACCCGTAGGCCATGACGCAAACCAAGTGATCAAAAACGAAGTCTACCACTTAAAAAGCGGAAATATGTCTGTAACTCTGTCTGTTTCTGAAGAAGATAACCGAGAAAGGTGTTGAGGTGCACAGGTGAAATTAGGTATAAGAACATAGAATCTCTGGATTTCTTGCTAATTTTGAACGAAGCGTATCAAATTCAGCTGGACAAATGACTCAGAGAAGGTCAGTTTATCCAGCTATCCAAATACAAGAGAATACGATGATTAGAATATGTGAAAAATTATGCAGATAAAATGGGGTATACAGGTTATTTAAAATAAATGTAGGCACCAAATTAGGGATTATATCTTTAGCACCATCCGTTGGTTTGTACTTTTGCACGCTTGCAAATGCGATAATTAAAAAATAATAACAACTTAAGTGAAAGGAATCTGGTATGCGAATTGGTGACGACAATTCTAGCTGTGTTTCAAATTTTGTTACAACTGCTCGGAAAAAAAGCATTCAAAATACATTTTTTCAATGTTCTCGTACTTTTATACTAATGGCATCGACAAAAAAAAAAAAGGATGTAAATCAAAGATTACTTATTACATTGAGTAAAAACCCGAATTCATACCGATAGATCAATCTTTTGGAGCTAGTGTACATATTCGCATGTCTCTTCATTTTGAGATGCCTTAGACCTTGTTATTTTGCAGATATCCAGTCATACTATCCATAGAGAACCATTGCTCTTTACCGTACCAGGTGAGGATGGCCGAGCACTTCAGAAATATCCTCGGGGGTGAGTATTCCGCCTAATGTGAAAATATTTGATAAAAACACTTTTGTTTTATGTATTCTTCTTTTAACGATTATCAATCCTATAAATAGAAGAGGAACAGTGACATTTATGGAGTAGGGGATTCAACTTAAAATAAAAGTGGACATTTTTTTCTTCTTATGTCTTTCCATGTCACTCCTAATTAATTCACTCAATATATTTTCTACAGGGAAAAGAATAGATAAAAATTGCAGCAAAATTCACTCGATATTTTCTAGCTTTGTTTTAAGGCATTGACTGGATCTATTGATTTTGTGATCTAAACAGTACTATATGCTGACTAAAAGAAAAACCTACAGTGGCATACGATAATTTCAGACTTACGTTTGCACTCTATCAGATAGTGTGCAAAGAGAACGTTCACGGTGATGTATGAGCTGACATGAAAACTATAGAGGGGTTAATAAAAACTGGAACGAGTGTCTATTTCCTTAACTATTGCAATTACGTGCTTCCCATTGCAAAGTTTCATTAATTAAGGCATCCAGATGTAGCCTTCATCTTAGGCTTCGGTAGAGAACAATAATTTTTGCACCAGCATTCAGCAATACAAAAACAAATTTACAAGTTACTATAAAGCTAGATCATCCGATTCTTTTAATTTTGTAAAATTGGATGGGACATTTCATTATTTCATGGCAAGTGAATGCGCTTAAATGAAGGAAATCGATATCTTAACCACATCAACATACGTTTATTATTACATTTTGAAATGAAAAAATTGAATATTTATAACGAACACAAAAATGACATCACGGTTTTTACAAAGTAGTTGTTGAAGTTTCTTAGGATAAGAAAATCTGGAGTCGAGTTGCATCTAATTTCGCTCGCGTAGACAACAATAATATTTTTTTTAAAAAAACCCTTAAGTGTCTACACGACTTTTATTGCGAAAAAATGTTAGTGCATAAAATGCTTCTCTTATGGATACCTACGTGGACACAAAGTTTTATGCTCCTCTCTTCAAAATTTGCCGAACCATCAAAAGAAAAATCTCATAACTTCAATCTCCTTTTCGTACATCATAGAGCTGTTAGAGCGATACCTTCTCTGTGATCTTCCCGGAGACTGTTCGCACCCGGGAAGATTGTAAAAAAGGATTTTTTTACTTATTTATTTACTTCCTACTTTAACTTATTTATTACTTAACTATTTATACTTAATTTTAACTTACTCATTAAAAGAAAATCATTTGATTATATATTAATTGAAGGTACTTAAAATGTGTTCGAAATGAGCATTTCTGATAGCTAAATGGAGTTGCCTTCTTTTAATAATTCTTGCGCACCTGCTCTCCAGTTCATGCCTTGCAGCTCGAAGACAGGCTTTTTGAATTCGTCGGTCAAAGATTTGGAGATCCTGTGCTATCAAAGCCAGCCCATCCCTCAGTTCAGATGTAACGACAGTCCAATCTGACCGTATGCAATAGGGCGCGCATTTAGCATGCTGTTTTACAAAACGGAATCAATGGGAGTTTATAGAGTGCCACATTACGCATATGTATAGAAAATCGCAATGCTGGTGATCTCTTGTACAATAAATGGATTTTTACCATCTCTAAAGCTTCGAAAATTAATTTTCCCATCTTGATTAAAGGCAAAGTCGTTTATTGAAATTTCGCATTTCAGAAAAGAAAGATTCGATTTTACCTAGGGCACTATTGTAACATTTTTCATCCTGTAGCTGCCCATGTAACAGCTGTGATAATCCATGTAATGTACGAATGCCAAACAGATGCCCATGGTTACAGTAAAATAATCCCTGTAACGTGGGTTTGGAATGTTCGAACTGACGGTTCGCACACTGGCATGAAAGTAAATACGCCAAAATATCAGTTCCTGCATGCACCGCATCTGTAAGGTTTATATAACGTATAGAAAGGTGTAACTCTTCCGTTTATTCAATAAATAAGAATTTAAAGTAAAATAAGGATTTTATAAACTATTTGTAAAAATACTTGGACTATTTTGTAAAAATATTTTCCTATAAGAATGTCGGGAGCTCGGAAAAAGTAGTTAAAAGTAATTAAAAAGTAGGAAACAAAAATATTAAAAACAAATTAACAAAAAAATTGCATTTTTTAAACATAAATCGTCAGCATACCGGAATTTTCCTTGCTACCGAGCACGCCGTTATTATCAGCGAGTTCACAAGCGCGACATTTTCTTGCCGGGTGCTTCCACTCATTCTCTGCGGTTTCTTATGCATCCAATTTCTCAGATTTCTCTGCCTTTCATAACGAAATTGAATTCACGAGCGTCGACCCATTAACAAATTTCTGTCAAGTCGTGATGATTGGATGGTGCAGTATTAAACAAAGATTTGAATACATTAATTTTTCTGAATTGGATAAATTTGCATTTCTGAAATGAATGTTTTCATTTGAATTCATGATAAGTCCTTCTAAACTTAAAAATCTGTAACATTTGTTTCTATAAAGAACGTACGTGTGCGCTTAGAGGAATGGGGGAGAAATGCTGTGCGTATTTACGATTACGATGTACGATTTTATGCTTAGCGGGTTCGGATTGAATGGGCTTTGTATGAAGACAGCACAAACAAATTTATTTACAGCTATTTACAGTTATTTACAGGATAATTAATAGAGTAGCAATTTCAGATAAACACAATCCAGCAATAATCAGTCACTTACAGCGTAAATACAAGTCTTACGCACAATAAACACCGTTTGCAAAACAGCTATAGTATAGCACAGCAACAGTAATTCACAGCGAGCTCAATAACACAGCGTTAACAGCAAACGCAAACACAGCTCACAAATCCTTTAGTCCAGCGAGACGCTTTTTATTTCAGAGCAAACTCGCAACTAACTCGATCAAATCACTATAGCAACTAACTAACTCGCTCCGGCTATTCGTCCTTATATAGCCGAGAAGCGCGTGCACCTGAATCTCGTGGAAATTCTCAAAACAACGCGAACAATCTAGCGGCTACTAGATTATTCCTTTCGCCAAACCAATCAAGCTGGCGCGAGGCTCCTCGCCAAACGCGGCCAACCTTGGCGAGTTTTCGTGCCGCACGCCCGCTTGTAACATTGCCCCCTCCTCAAGGACTGCACGTCCCGGGCAGTACAGACCCCGAGCAGAAGACACTCAAAAGTAACAATACCATACACACAAAATTACAGACATAATCATTGAAAAAGAATTAACATAAAGAACACTATTTACAAATATACAGGTCATATTTACATAAATGAGGAAACCATGGTTTCAACTAAGTATTTGACAAGTCACCATAATAAGGGGCTAGCCGGTCGTAATGTACTACTCTTGGTTTTGAGTTCGGTGACTTTCTTATTCGAACCACGACGTCATTCAGTCTTTTCAGGACTGTATAAGGGCCTTCCCAGGAAGACTGCAGCTTCGGAGAGAGTCCCTTTCGTCGAATCGGGTTCCAGAACCATACCTTGTCACCTTCCTTGAATTCATGTCCGGTGGCTTTCGTGTCGTACCTGGTCTTCATCTTTTCCGTCGCTATGTTGATCCGATCTCGGGCAAACCTGTGTACATCTTCTAAACGGGCCTGGAGGTCTTGAACATAATCCACAGGCGAAGAAGGCGTATCCGGAGGACACCCGAACTGAGGATCACAGGGCAGTTGGAGTTCTTTTCTATTTCCATTGTCCGTCCGAGGAAGAGGTCTCAAGGTGTCAGAGGCCTGTCTTTCAAATGGTGTGGCTACATTTTCCCGCTGTAACGTATCACGACTGTGTGTTTTCGGTCCTTTACGGGCGTTACAGTCATCACATGTTCTGCCCCATTCTCGAACATCCTCTTTCATGTTGTTCCAATAGAAACGCTCCCGGACATTACGAGTTGTCTTCATGATTCCGAAGTGACCACCTGCAGGACTACTGTGTAACTCCTTCAGTACTTGATTTATCCTCGATCGTGGAAGTACAAGTTGCCACTTAAATGACTTCCCATCTTCGGACTCCCGTTTTCTATACAAGATACCATTTCTAATTTCGAGTGAATTCCAGAGAGCCCAGTAACGCTTAGTTCTAGTACTGAGGCTTGAAATGTCCTGCCATTCAGGTCTTGAATTGTGTGATTGCATAAATTCCATAATCATTTTAATGTCAGGATCATTTCTTTGTTCCTTGCGAACCTCTTCATCACTCCAGGGATCAGATTCAGGTGGGATAGCTCTGGTGACTCGGCGCACAGTTGGTGTATCAATCCCAGTTTTCTTTTCCGCAGAGGAGCAGTAGCGACAACCTTCGGAGCAGGGCTTTCTTGATAAGGCATCTGTATTTCCTCCTCCAGATCCCAAATGGAAAAGAGTCACGACTTCTGATGTGGAGTGCAGGGAGTTATTCTTAAAGTCGATTACAAAATCATACTTCTTCAGAAAGTCCATACCAAGTATGAAATCACCTGTAATTTCCGCTACGTAAACGGTAAGGTCGTAAGTAGCATTTCCAAATCTAATTTCAGTATTCATTTTCCCTATAACTGGGATTCTGTCACCAATGACCGTTTCGAGGGTGACGCAGGACGGTGTCCAGAGAATTTTCCTCCCAAGTCGTTCTGCAACATCTCTACGCATGATGGTTACGTTGGCTCCTGTGTCAACGATCATTCGGCAGGGGACTCCGTTGACGAAGGCATCAACAAATACACCATTTTCACCTTCGCTTCTTGAAGATATCTGTAAAACTCTCATGCGGTTTTCCTGGTTGCTTCTAGAAGAGTCTTTAACCCGTTTATCGAAGCGGACTGAACAGTTCCTTCGAACATGGCCTTCTTCGCCGCATTTCCAACACTTCACAGTTCTCTGGCCATGTTTGTTGGACCTTTCACCTCTTTTCCGGATAAACTGGAAAATTGTTTTCATCATTTCGAATAGATTTTGCAGCGAAGGATCCGATGCATCTTGAACCGTAGCACCTCTAACTGAGTGGCGATCCATTCTTGCAGCTTGTTGAGCGGCTTCAACTTTCATTGAGTAAACCAAAGCTGATTTCAAGTCCTTCAATTCAGCCATTCGCAGGGACTTTTGTATCTCTGGATCCCTCACACTGTCTATGAAATACTGCAGGGCCAGTGTTTCCCGTACCTCGGCAGGACAGTCGGAGAAGGCAAGATGGGAGAGTCTCTCTACATCTGCTGCAAGCTCTTGCAGGCTTTCATTCGATCTTTGTTGCCGGGTCTTTAACTGAAGACGGCTATAGTCCTTGAGGCACTTTTCTCCGAAGCGCAACTCCAGAGCGTTTGAAAGAGCTTCAAATTCCAGATGTTGATCTTCAGGAACAGTCCTCAAAATATCTGCAGCTTCTGCCCGTAGTGATGCAGCCAGTTGACGAGCCTTCGTGACTGGATCCCAACCATTGGCTTCTGCGACGATGGAGAATTGAGTCTTGTAGACTTGCCAGGATGTTTTTCCGTCGTACGTGGAAACTTTAATGCTTGATTTAGGAATAGCAGGTCCATGTTGAAATATTTCGGGCTCACGAACATTCGAGGATGGGTTTTCAGCCTTTATCTGTGCACCTTCCATTCTCTTCAATTTTTCCTCGACTTTCCTTTCCATTTCTTGTTCAAATGTTTTAAACTTTTCGTCCACTTTTTCAAATTTCTCTTCAAAACTCTCCTGAATGCTACGAATCTTTGCATCGTTCTCTTGAACCTTTTCCGCCAAAGCATCCACTTTGTTGTTGATTACTTCGATAATATTAGCTTGGCCTTGTTCTATCTTCTTCTCCATATTCTCTTGGCCTTGTTCTATCCCTCGTTCTATCTTCTCCATCTTTTCTTGCCCTTGTTCTATCTTCTGCTCTATCTTCTTCTCCATCTTCTCTTGACCTTCTTTCATTTCTTTAATGAAAGCAAAAAGCTGTTCGAACTTTGCTTTATCTGCTTCCTCCATCGCTCTAGTCTTCACCATTCAATCCCACTTCTGACACCAGTTGTTACGATTTTATGCTTAGCGGGTTCGGATTGAATGGACTTTGTATGAAGACAGCACAAACAAATTTATTTACAGCTATTTACAGTTATTTACAGGATAATTAATAGAGTAGCAATTTCAGATAAACACAATCCAGCAATAATCAGTCACTTACAGCGTAAATACAAGTCTTACGCACAATAAACACCGTTTGCAAAACAGCTATAGTATAGCACAGCAACAGTAATTCACAGCGAGCTCAATAACACAGCGTTAACAGCAAACGCAAACACAGCTCACAAATCCTTTAGTCCAGCGAGACGCTTTTTATTTCAGAGCAAACTCGCAACTAACTCGATCAAATCACTATAGCAACTAACTAACTCGCAGGTAGTTTGGGGTTGACGAGGCGCCTAGCCCCGCCAGGGGCTTATCCTCGAAAATGATAGATGTTGAGTGGCCTTGCTGTAGAGAGAGACTTGATCCTCTGCGATGAGCACTGGGAATGGAGGAACACAGGCTGGAGCGGCAGACTTTAAAACCTCGGTTCTGGAGGGATGGGGTGAGGTGGCGAGTAGCAGGGCTGCATGTGATTGGTTAATCGTAGGTAGGGGTGTGGAGGTATGGGTTTGAGCAGCGGGATGACTATGTTTTTTAAGTATGAAGTGACATAAGATTAAGAATAATTGCAATTAATTAAGAACAGTTAATTTAAAGAGAATGAGTAGAATTTACGTTTAATTAAAGTTAAGCAGAATGTTCCTGGGTCTCCTGAGTTTATTATTTGGGGGGTAATTAGGTATTTTAGCAATAGCTTCATTGTCTATGGATTTTAGGTGGTCAAAGAATTTTTTGGCTATTTTCTGTATAAATTTTTTGAGAGGTGGATAATTTAGAGATTTGTACATATTTGTGTTAGGCATATACCACTTCATGTTACATATGTTTCTGATAAGAACATTCTGAAGTATTTCTACAGATTTAATATTACTTTTAGGTGCATACCCCCACACCGGGCAAGCATATGTAATTACTGGACGCAAATAGGCAGTGTAAATAAGTATTTTATATTCTCTAGGCAATTTGGAGTTTCGAGAGATTAAGGGAAAGAATTTACGAGTTAGGCCTCGAAACTTTTTAGTTAAGTAATTAAAGTGGGGTTTCCAAGTTAATTTTTTGTCTAATATGACTCCTAAGTACTTACATTCCTTAGACCACGGGATTATTTGATTTCTTAATTTGAGGGGGGGGGGGGATTTTTTATTAAAATTAAATCTAGCAAAATATATGGCCTCTGTCTTGGTGGCATTAATTTCAATTTTCCATTTAATGAACCAGTCTTCAAGTAATTTTAGGTGTCGGTTAAGTGCAATGGTAGTATAGTTCGGGTTCTTGTTGCGCGCTAATATTGCAGTATCATCAGCGTACATACAGAGTAAAGTATTAAATTGTTTAGGGATATCATTTATAAATATAGAGAAGAGAACTGGCCCCAGCTTAGATCCTTGCGGGACACCTGCTTGAATGGGTTTGATCTCAGATAAAACATTGCTGAGTTTAATCCTGAAGGATCTATTGCTGAGGTATGATGTAATAATTTTGATTAGGTGTTGGGGAATTTTATATGATATGAGTTTGTGAATAAGGCCTTTGATCCAAACTCTGTCGAAAGCTTTCTGGATATCTAAGAATACTGCGGCAGTAGATTGTTTATTTTCTAAACCTTCCTCTATAAATTCGACTACTCTAAGAAGCTGATGGGTTGTTGATAAATTTTTTCTGAAGCCGAATTGCTCAGGGGTGAGAATATTGTGATTATCAAGATAGTTATTGAGTCTGTCCAGAATTATCTGTTCAGCTATTTTGCTTAGAGTTGGGAGAAGAGAAATGGGGCGATAGCTGTTAGGTAACGTCGGGTCCTTGCCGGGTTTTAGAATTGGGATAACAGCTGCGGTTTTCCATTTATTGGGGAAGTATCCGAGTTTTAGCATATTATTAATTATTTTGGTCAGAAAAATAATGAAGTTTTCAGGTAGATTTTTGATCATAACATTGCTAATCCCATCGATTCCAGGGGCTTTTTTAACATCAAGTTTTAAAATATAATTTTTGATTTCATTTGCAGTGGTGGGAGAAAAGTCATTAAATTCTTGAGGGAGTGAATCCAGAAAGCTGTCAACTGTATTATCCACAATTTGTTCTGTCTCTGCGTGAGTTATTTTATTCAGTTTAAATTGGCTCTCAAGGCTAATAGCCAGGCAGTTTGCTTTATCATTATCATCTACTGCAATATTAGACTGGCCTTTAAGGGGCGGAATTTTTTGTTTTTTAGTTTTATACGTTTTGACTAATTTCCATAATGAACCGTCCTCAGTTTTAGCGTCTGCAATTTGGTTGACGATTTCATTGTTTTGTAATTCTCTTCCCAATTTGTCTATGTCCTTATTGAGTCTATTCATAAATCTCTTGAAGACTGGATCCCTAGTTTTTTGAAAATTCCTCCTGGCGAAATTACGATCGCGGATAAGGGATCTAAGTTTGGGGTCAATGTGCTTCTGCAAGTTTAAAACTGGAGTTTCTGCTAGTTTTTTGGCTTTATTGACTTGCTCTTCGAAGTGGATGACTAGATTTTCAAGTTCAGTGGAGTTTGAGATTACGTCGAAATTCGGGGTCTCTGATTGGTCGAGCGTGAGTTTGAAATTTTTCCAGCTGGTACTATAAGTAGAGGAGGATTTTGGCAGAGAGTAGTTGAGGAAGAAATTTAGTAGGACTGGGTTGTGGTCCGAGCTAAGCTCCGGTACCGAGAAAATCTCATAAGGGTATTGAAACTCTCTGACTATAGTTAGATCGAGTGTGTTTGCTGAATTGAATCCAAATCTAGTAGGGGTGGGGGGAGCAATAATATCAATACCGGCCTGATCGGCGAAGTGGCGTAGAGAATTTCCTTTAGAACAATTTTTCTTACACCCCCAGCTGACGTGGTGTGCATTGAAATCACCGCAAAAAAATGGGTTAGGCCCTATTTTCATTAAAATTTCTAAGTCTAAAATAAAATTAAAGTTATTAGCACTAGGAGAAATATAGGTGGAAATTAGAGTTAATGTTTCATTATCGTTTAAGTTAAGCTGCACCACTGTCGCTTCTACACTCTGTAGTAAAGGGGGGTTGACCTCTTTGTGAGGTAGACCGTTTTTGATAAAGATGGCAGTTCCACCACCTGCCTGATTAATTCTATAATTATAATAAGAGAAATAGTTCGCCAGGAAGATTTTTCTTTGTGGTCTAAGGTGGGTTTCTTGCAATAGAATTATTTCGGGGTTATACTTATTTACAAAGTTACGGAAGTCGTGAATTTTATTGTTAATGCCATTTGCATTCCAGTAAATTACGCGAAGACTATTACGTTTGAATTTTAGCCAAGTTTAGAAAAATCCTGCTCACCAAATGCTGCTAAAAGTATTAAAGCTTTTTCTAAGGGGGAAGATGCATACTTCATTTGTCTTAATGTTTTTAGAAGGTTAGGGATTTCTGTCAGGAGTTGTTGTACCTCCCTCATAGCTTCCGCGACTGACTGAAGGTCTGAGGATGCAGTATTAGCGTTTTGTTTACTATACATCGGGCGCTCAAGTGGCTCCATCTCTTGGCTAGCTAGGTGCGGACGTGGTGCCATCTCTTGACGGGAGGTGCTGTTTAAAAGGCTGGCGTAAGAGACATTTTCTCTGACTGTAGATTGATTTTTGGAGAAATAGTTTTGTCTATTTGCTATTGCGTTGGGAGGTTTCGGAAAAGCTTTGCAACCACGGTAGGAGGCGATATGCCCTGTTTCTTTACAATTAATACATATTGGGACCTGTATGGGTTCTTTTGTAGGGCAATCGCGAGTTTGATGATTTTGACCACACTTAAGACATCTGGGTCTCATGTTACAATTTTTTGCGGAATGGTGAAAGAGGTTGCATCGATAGCATTGTGCGACGACTCCTCTGCCTCTATATTGTTCTATTGTGACGCTCAGATAGTTGATGTGTTTAATCTCGAAGACTTTGTCTGCTTCATCACCTCTAGTTAACTCAACAAGGTATAACGGTAGTAGGTTTTTAGTTCGATTTTGAGTCATTTGACTGACTTTAACGATCGGTAAATTGTATTTAACTAAAGCTTCTTGTACCCTCTCGGGTCTGAAATCGTAAGGTAGTCCCCTAATTACGACTTTAAGAGGTCTCTGGTTTCTAGGTGTAATTAGGTAAAAATCGTAGCCGCTCTCAGTGCATCTTTTTTGTAAAGCCTTATGTTGCTCTATGTCCTTTGGGAAAATCTTAACAAAGTTTTTATTCAGTTTGTTGGTAGTTGGACCGCATGTTTTATTTAAATCATGTAACATTTCTTCAACCTGGTCAGTGTAACTGAGCATAATTGGTGGGATTTTAGTAATTGGCTCATTAACTGGTTCGGGGGTGGTTTCCGATTCCTCAATATTTAATGCACTGAATCTGTTTTGCAGATGTAAGTTATTATTAGCAGTTTGGGGGGGACGGGTTCTCATTTTCCTCTTGGGGGAGACAGTTTGAAATTGGTTTTCGTTAGCATTAGAGTTAGTAGGGAAGAGAGATTCTTTGCAGCCCTGACAATATACATAGGAATTACACTCACCCCTGCAGTCTTCTAATTGTTTGGCCAACTGGCTTCTCTGTGCCTCGGCAGCATTGACGACATTCTGGTCAACGGGGATGTGTTTTCTAACACTCAGCAGGAAGATAACTTGCGAATCAAGTTTTCCTCTCAAAACATCAGCGTTGAGTTGCAAGTTGAATTTAGCGACGCAATTTGGGCATGGTGTAATGTTCGATATTGTTTGAGTATCTGTCGCCTCATTGTCTACTGACATCTCATTTCTTATTTCATTTACTTCACCACATCTCCTTTTCGCTAACTCAGTAGCCCCTTAACTAACTAACTCGCTCCGGCTATTCGTCCTTATATAGCCGAGAAGCGCGTGCACCTGAATCTCGTGGAAATTCTCAAAACAACGCGAACAATCTAGCGGCTACTAGATTATTCCTTTCGCCAAACCAATCAAGCTGGCGCGAGGCTCCTCGCCAAACGCGGCCAACCTTGGCGAGTTTTCGTGCCGCACGCCCGCTTGTAACACACTCTTTCACAAATGGGGGGATTGATAAAACTCTACTTTTTTTAAAACTTTTTACTGTCAGCCTCAACAGAAACCAAACTATTTTCGCACAATTGCCCACCTCGTCTAAGTATCCTGTCTGTATATAGAGAAATAAAAGCATGCTAGACTTTTTGTAAAATACAGGATGTTACCCAAAAGGGAAACGAGCTTTTATTTCTCTAAATATTAGGTCAAATATTATAACACAAGTCTACATCTCGTGACGAAGCCCAACGCAACATGGCCTGCACATATCCGCGCATTGAAAAAATTAAAACGCTATGAAAAAAATTACTGCACTCCCCGAAGAGGGAATGAAATGGAAGTAAATCTTGGCCTCCACCATAGTTCAAAACTTATTGCCGTGAAAATTATTTTGTATAGCTTTTTAAATAAAAAAATAGCTCTTCAAAAAAACAACTTTCGTACCATTTTCACCAGTTTTTAATCAATTTTTAGCTTTAATCACAATTTTTACTAATTCGTTTTTTTTGTCGCAATTGTAGCCAAATTTCTGCGTTGAGTCGTACCCGAGGTCCGCGCTCTCCTGCCGTCGTCACGCGCTGCTTTCCGTCTTTTATTATTATTTTTACTTCTGTCAGGACGAATAAAATAAAATTAAGCTTACAAAAGCAATCATTTAGCTCTAAACACTAACTCAAGATGGTTCGATTTCTTCAGTTGTTTTTCCTAACTTTTGTCATATTTTAACAGTTTCAAGTTTCTGATAGTTGTAGTTTGCTGAATAACGTGTATCTCGTGATTCTTTTTCACTCTGGAAATTATTGAAGACTACGTTTTAATAAATTGTCAATATTTATTACATTATTATATACTTCATGTTGCATCTTCAAAGTCATACCTTTAAAAATCCCACAACGGTTATGCTCTCTTCAAAATTTTCCAAACTGCAGATTTTTCATAACTTTTTACCGCGTATTATCTAGAATTTAAACGTTTTCCCCTTTTCATCGCAAATCAATAAAAAGAAAAACAATTTTAGAATATTTTTCATATATTATAGAAAACATGCATACAAAAGCACTTAAAAAAGAATGGATATGAAAGCTTAAAACAAAATTTGCACTAAGCCGAAACTATTTCTTTTTACACACACAAATCTAAAATATTTTAAAAGATGTGTTTTATTTATATGTGTGTTAACATTCTCAATGCTCAGTCTTACTCCGTAGATATAGCTTACTCGCTGGTTATCTGAAATTTGTATCTGCAGAGAGTTGGACTTCAGTTGTAGTTTATATGAAAATGCTAGCGCGAGTCTTATCCCCAGACATTAAATCAATTCATTATTAAATATCTGATACAAAAGACCTTTTCGTTCATCTTCTTTTAAAACTGTCTCATAGATTTCTTAAATTAAAATTTCATCTTGCCATTGCCAATCTAGAAACATTGTAGTACCTCCATGTCCATGCCAAAATATTTTGCAAATCTTCATTGAGAGAACTCAGAATCTTCGCATAAATGAACCAAAAAGCGAGGCCAAAAATGTCGTTTATCCAAAACTTTTAAACTCGTTATTAATTAAGGCTTAGGGTGGAAACTTTTAAAGCGGGTGAATATAAAAATTTTGAGAAGCAAAAATGTATGCGCTTTCCTTTTACTTACACCAAAAAACACGGATAGTCAGAACAGAATTGCGGTCATAGCGGCAAATTGGTAACAGAATTATTTCAAGTGCCCATTTGCAATCATTGTGTATTCGTAGCTATTTAAAGTATGATCGAAAAAGTAAAGGGAATAGGGCGTAACTAAAATGCTCTCTCGCCTCATCTCTTTGCAGAGTACCTGCACACGGACCCGGTCGGGGACGACGAAGAGGAATTCCCGTCGCCCGAGGCCCTGGCCAGGAAGATCTTCATTAAGGTGAGAAGAATTCGCGATTGCGAAGTATCATTTGTAAACTTTTTTTCTGTCCGTCTGCTCTTAAGAGGAGGATATCAGGAACACAAAGGGATTCACACTGCTCGAAATTCGAAAAAATAATAAAAACAGGATCATTTTTACGCCACAAAGGTGCTTAAACTATTTCTATTTTCCCCTTTTAAAATTCCTTTTTAAAGCAGGTTTAAAATTTATAAAATTCTCTTTATCAGCAGCAGTGTACCGTCTACAAAGTCGTAAAACAGATCGAAAAAACATGCGATATAGTTCCTAGAAGAAGCTCCAGTCGTCCTTTTGATAGCGTTCAGAGTGCGGGTTTTTGTCTGTTGAGCAATATCCTTTAGAAATCCTCTCATAAAGAAGTCTGAAAGCATGAAATCGGGAGAGCTGGGTAGGGGTTTGATTCTTCCTGGTCGGCCTTTCCTCGTCTCAGCGACCGTTTCATCTCAAAATGGACTGGCGATAGTGCGACATCTTTTTGAAAAACACTCTTTACAAGGGAAGAGGTGCTGTGCAGTCGGAGTAATTGCTTCCATCAACACATTAAGGCGTAGCGCGTCTCCCAGCTTTCCTCCCTTCCGCCCCTAAAAAAGAGTCGAGAAGTTCTCTGACAAACAAAAGCGCACCGCACTGATAAGCCAGAAAGATTAACACTTCGTTTTTTCATAACACTGGGATTTTCTCTTACCAAGTTCACGGAATTTTGGGGATTCAAGTTTTATTCAGTTCGAAAAATTGCTTCACGATGTCAAAAATCAAATTGAACCGACTTTTCGTCATCACAAATCCCTGCACAAAATGGGACGCTCCTGGCAGCATTGTCCTCACTCACAGCGAGACCGGCCCTCGGAATGTAGAATTTCCGCTTTGCCTGCTTTAAAGGGCGACTCATTCGCGTCTGCACTACGCGAATTTCAGCGGTTCACACCTCTCGGAGGATCCCGTGAGCGTTTATCCCGCTGCTGCTACCCTTTTATTCCTACTTTTTTCCCCCAGCCGCACCGTTCGCAATTTCTTCCCTTTTCCTCTTTCACAATTGAGCAATCTCCGCACATGGCTGCGTACATTCTGTCCGTCATCATCTCGGCGGCTCTCGCCATCTCAAAGGAAAAATTCCCCGCCATTTTGTCCATAATACCAATCATCCCGGGGGCGGAGGCATCTTGAAATGAGGATGAGATACTTCCGCCACGGTGGTTGGATCTTGCCGCCCTGGGGGGCACACAAACAGATGGGGGCTTGGCTCCTCCCATCGATGACGGTACGCACTTCCTACAGAAAGGGTTGTACCTTTGCCGGCGAGGGCCCTTAGAACTCAACCACCGGACCTCCGCAACGTTGCTGTTGCGGAGGTCCGGTCATTCAGTTTTATCGTTTATTCCGAATAACCTTTGGATGGGTCGGAGTCTCGTATGCCTATTCAGAATCGCAACTGATCTGAAAGCAAACAAATGCAGACTATGAAGAACATTTTCAAAAACGAACGAAATATTTCATATTATTTCCGTGCAAGCTATTAAAGCTGGAACATTTTAAACCCTTTTGTGGAATACTATTTCTAATGTTTGAATTATTTTCAATATGTGACAAGAAAATGAGTTTGCCACACATTCTTAAAGATCTCCTGCTGTCGGATCATGCGTTGCTTGTGATATTCTTTTTTTTTTTAAATTTCGAATTTCTTTTATTTGATACGTTATTAAAAATGCGCATGTTAGGGTTCCGGTTGCCCAAAATTATTATCTTTTAATTATAAAAGTAAGTATTCAAGCAGAATTAGCTGCATGTGTGATAAGCAGGCATATTTTGCTGAATAAGAATTCTATTTTAATACGCGTAAAAAAATTTCCATTGTTGATACACTGGTAGAAGATTTGGGATTTGTTCCTTTTTAAAAGGGCTGTTAATTTGCATCTATTTTAGAGCCAATTTGACGGCTGTCTCAAAAAGTAGACCGAAATTATCTCCCAAACGTTTGAATGTAGAAAACAGGATCTTAGAAGAAATAAAAACTCAGTTCATTTTTTTTTCTTCTTACAATGGTTTTTCCTTTCACAATCTCGTAAAGCTTTATTTGAAGGCGATAGTATTATTTTCATTTGCTACTAAAATTATGAACATTCATTTTATCTGATCCATTCTTTTTTTTATTGAGAAGTATATTATGCTGCGAA